>JBBPOF010000060.1:0-59000 GCA_038091315.1 Porphyrellus cyaneotinctus | reverse complement strand
GAAATTCGGGGCTACGGGCATGGTCATGCTTTCGAACAGTGGGAATGATGAGCCATCCGTCACTCCTTTGGGAATTCAGCTGGACAATTCCGCAAATACCTCTACTTCGACTCCGGCTACACGAAAACGGCGCAACCACCATACTCGCGGTCCTGCTGCATGGCTTTCCCATATGAACATCCCCACGTTGTTTAGGAGACAAGCATCTACAACCTCGTCTACATTACCCCCATTGCCTCTAGCTCCCACTCCCGCTGTCTTGGCTGGGGCGTTTTGGTCTAACGGTTCTTCCTCCCACGAAGTCGCCATCCTCGGAGGCAACTTTACATTCTCTGTGTCGTCGTCTACGGGTTCCCAAGCCGTTGCCGTCTACGACACTGTGACTTCCACCGTGACCGCTCTCGCTGGCGACCAGATATTCGGAGTTGTTCGGGCCCTGCACGTGGACACGGAAGGACATTTGTACGTTGGTGGAGAGTTCAATCTGACCAGCGCCAACGCAGATGGATTTGCCATCTACGACCTTGCCAGCCAACAATGGCTGACGACGATCGCTCAGCCCCTCCAAGCACAGTCCGGTTCCTCGGTAGTTGTACGCTCCATCACGGCGTCATCCTACAAGCCCAGCACCATCGTTGTCGCCGGTTCGTTCGCGCAGGCAGGCACAGTCACGTGCCGGGGCATTTGTCTTTTCGATACCACACTGAACCAATGGAACCCACTTGGTTCTGGGGTGCAGGGTGACATTACTTCAGTTTCGTTTGCTGGTGTATGTAGTTCAGTGTTCTGGTTGGGAACTTGTTAACAAGATTTTCAGAACAACCAGGATCTTCTCATCGCTGCAGGTGTCATTACGTTGGCCGACGGCACTCTTGCCAATGTTGCACAGTATAGTTTTTCCAACAACAGCTGGACCCCTATCGGCGATCCGACTGTGATCCCTGGCCCTGTTACCGCGGTCGAAGTTAACAATGGCAATTCGTCAAGCATCTTCGCTGCTGGACGGTAAGTGCGGCATCCTGTCGAACGTGGTTCTTAATGAATTGGTTGCTTAGCGTAGCTGATGGTTCATCGTCCTTTATAATATTCTGGGACGGCATGTCCTGGTACAATGTCGGTGCGTCATTTGTGGTTGATTGTTTTTACAGAGGCTGAGTCTTGAATCAGGGTCGGCTTTCCAAGCGAACTCGAACATTTCCCAGTTACTGATGGTTCCACTGCAAAACACGCACAATTCGAACAGCGTCGTTGAATCTGATAGGGTACTGATGATCTCGGGAGCGTTATCTGATTCATCGTTTGGTTCAGCATCTGTGGTGTTGTTCGACGGACAGACGTTCATACCCTATCTCGCTTCCATGTCGACCCAAGGCACACTTGGATACGTTTCATCTCTTTTCTACTCGATCGCAAACTTTAGCTTCGGTCACCACTGTGAGTATCTTGAGAGTGTCGTTGGAATGGAGTTGTCTGACCGAGAGTACTAGCCTTCCTTGCGACGGGCATCGTTATCCTTATTTCCATCGCCATCGCTGCGGGTGTCGTCTTTTTGCTCGCTCTCATTGGTATATTGTGGACACTTTTGTCGAGAAGGGACGACAAACTGACCCGGTATGAAAATGAAGAAGAGGACGAGGACTCGATTCAACACCGACCATCATCGTTGCTGGAACACATCAATGCTGCTACCAGAAGTACGATTTTGGGAGGACAAAGTCCGTTCAACCAGACCGCTGCAGAGGAGGAGGCAGCTCGCGAGGGTGGTGATCCGTTTGGCCCTGACGCGAGCAACTATTTACGGGCTGCGACGCCGTCCGACGCAATGATTGGAACGATGGTTGCAGAAGAGGAAAGCAGCCGGCCTGCTCATGCACGTTTCTCGTTTGATGGTTCAGGTGAGGGTGAACTCGCGCTGACGGCTGGGATGGAAATCGAGGTGCTGGACGATAGAGATAATGCGTAAGTCGAATCTGGGCAACGTAGACAGGATGCTGACGATGACCGCAGATGGTGGTACGCAAGGAATCCGCAGACTGGACGAGAGGGTGTTGTCCCCGCATCGTATTTGTATTAATTTTCACCTTTCTTGTTATCGATGTTTTGCTAGCCGATATTTTTATACCCGTAATTCGACCTTTGGGTCGTTCGTTCTCTACGATATCCTGACACGTCTGTCCATATTCGCGAGATAATTTTCTAGGATGATTATGGACGATAGAAAGAAAAAGTATAGTCTTGCGATCGGACTCGCTATCTACACTGCAATGGTACATGATGATATTACTATAAAGTTGGTGAGTACCGGAACGCAATGAGAGAGTCGGGGGACGGACTTGTAGCAGTGGGTCGCGAAAGTGTTTTTGACTGTTGTGAATGAATGCAACTTTTGTTTTGAACTCTTCTCTGCGACGTTGGTCTCTAAATTCTCGAATGTGTCGACCTGCCTCGTGTGCCTCCCCCTTGTTCCTTGCTTTGACGACTTGTGTACCCTGTCCGAATGCACCGAAATTGCCCTTGCGAGGGACGAGAGCTGAATTCTTGTCTGCGAGAAGACGACGAACGAGAGCTGCGCCGCTGTTTGGATCTTCTGGCTGAGTGGGGATGCCATGGAAAGACTGCGCATAATAACGCATCATGCTTCTGTGGCCGATCCGTGCTCCGGAAGGAAGGACGAGTTCGTATTCGGTGTCACCGTACGTGAGTTGGTTTCCTGGAAGTTGATCAGAGCTGTCAGCGGAGGCGTCGACGACGACCTGATCGTCCTCGTCGACGTCCTCCCAGCCGTCGTCGTCGGTGGTCTTTTTCGCGTTGGAGGACGATTCGGAAGGATAGGAGGCGGTAAAGTCGTAATAGTCTGATATCTCGAGCTTGTCGATCTCTGTATCGTACGCGATCTTGCAGTGGCCCTTGTCGACCATGTGTTTGCGGACGGCATCCAAGGTGTGTAGCTCCCTGCCTTTACCGTTGCAGTATATGCACATGTTTCCGACGGCGATCTTTTCTGCGAGGTGGGTTATGAGGCCGGTGAGGTCGACGAGGTAATCTGCGTCGGGGACGAAAAAGGAGTGAGCGGAGGACATGTGGGAGAGATTGTCTTGGAGAGAAGGGAAGGTGGCTGTGCAGAAGAGACAAGAGGTGGTGGATGGCTTGGTCTGCTCGAGTGCTGGTGGGGTCTGTTTCGGGCGGGATGTGCCGTTGAGGGTGATGTCCTTGTGCTTTTTCGAGTTGAGGTGGGATCGGTAGGCGTTCTCCGAGGCATATGTCTTTCTGATGAAGGATGGATGGGTAGGGGTTAGAAAAGGAGGAGGAGAGAACGTACCCGCATGGATCGCACGTAGAGATGGCGTGAGTGGGGACGTCTTGTGTTCGGTCTGCGAGTTTGTGTGCAAAGACGGCTGGGGTGATTGGGGGCAGACCTGCTACTCTTCGTTTGATGTTGTACCGATGGAGATCGGAGTGGTAGTGTAACCCTGTCGATTGAGGTGAGGATGAAGATACTGTAAAGAGAAGAGAAAACGTACGGTGATCGAGAAAGGAGACGGCGCAAGAAGTGCAAGACATTTGAGCGTGTGAACGAACGTGGACGACTTGCTTTTTGAACGGTGCTGGCGGGTTTGAGAGTGAACGCTGCGAGCCAATCAATGGGCGATCCTGTCGATCCGCTGCTCACCCCCGCTTATCATCATCTCCACTTCCAAAACCCGTCTCAGACCCAGAATGACATCTACATCTACAAAAACAACTCACCTGGCCCATCCTCCGAGTCACCCTCTCACACCACTCACCGCAACTCACCCGTACGAGACTTGGACTTGTTCCACCACATTCACGACGTCGACGCCAACAACACGAACCCTGACCCCGTCATCGAACCAGACCAAAACGTAGACGAAGAACCCCTCTACGTCAACGCAAAGCAGTACTTCCGCATCCTCAAGCGTCGTATCGCCAGAGCCCGCCTCGAGGAGGTCCACCGCCTCTCCAGACAGCGCAAAGTTCGTCCCTCTCTCCTCCTATTCCCCCCCCTCACAACCTCGCTTCCTAGCCTTATCTCCACGAGTCTCGCCACAAGCATGCGATGCGTCGTCCCCGTGGCCCAGGTGGCCGCTTCCTCACCGCCGATGAAATCGCCGCACAAAAACTCACTCAGCAGCCCCCACAGGAGGAAAATACACCCGCGATGCTCATCGATGCCACAGACCCTCAGCCTAACCGTGACCAGGTCCAGTCTCAACTCCCACAAAATCACGTTCTCTCCCCTCAGGACGCGAATCAGGTCAGTTTGGCAACCACGTCCTACAGCTCCATTTCCCACACAAACCCCTCCTCACCTGCCTCTTTTCCGGAGAGCAACCCAAATCCCTCTACGCAGATCCCACCTCCCGTCCCCACACAGCCCACTCCCATACAGCCCAACGCGCAGTCCTCCCCCGTCTCGGCAGCTCAGTCCCAACTCTCACAGCAGCAGGCAAAGACTACCACGAACGCTGCAGTCACTTTGCGCCCTGCCTATTCACAACCTCAGATGCATCACGTCCCCCACCCCCACGCCCATACGCGTCTCCGCCACTCTCACCTGAACTTTACAGACAGCTTATACCAGGGCGAGGAAACTTCCCAGGGAGACACAGAAAATCCAATGATGGCGTACACTTCTCAGTCCGGAAACTAAATATGGATCACGTCACTCACTCCCAGTCTCTTTTCCAAACAACGCCAGAATGGACATGTCTCGACAAGGATGTATGTGATGACATCGAACCACCGTGTTTGCGTACCAGCTGTTTGTGCCCGTTCTTGCTGCCCCCTCATCTACGATCATAGATAGATTACCGGCTCCTTCTTGGTTTAGATGTTTTGGTTCGGTCGTACGAATACGAGAGTGCCAGGTTTACTCGACCTCCATGACATCTTCCTCGCCAGACGTTCGTGTTGGCTTTTCTTCCTCGTCACGCACTGCCTCCAACGGTTTCGGTGAGGGCGGTCGTGGTGCACGATACAGCACGAGCGCCTGAGAGGTCTGGGGAGGTAAGGGTATAGGGGTAGGTGGATACTTGCTCTGCTTCCGGAGACAGTCGAGCACTGCAGAAGATATTTGCACCTCCTTGATGTCGAGCTGCTTTTCCCAGTCTGTCGGCGTTTTGATCTCGATGGTGTGGACTTTTACACGTTCAGATAATGGACGGACGATAACATGGTGTCACTCACCGGTGGTGGTAGGATCTACCTCCATGTCCACGTCAACCGGCTCGGAGGCAACTGTACCGGGTTCCTCGACTGAGCTTGGGAGAATTATATTCAGGGTCTCCCGCTCGCGAGGATGCGGCGGGGATATCTTGGGCCACATGTCCGCGTCCTCGGAGGCAGGGGCAGGGGCGAGCGCGTTGCCAAGTGTCATGTGTGCCAACGTGTGCTCCAGGGAGTCGTGTTTGACCCGCTTTCTACGACTGGGGGTGAACATAGCGGGTGACACGTCAGAGGAATACGACGCATCGTCGTCTTCGTCGACGGTGAACAGTTTGCGTTTCATGCTCGGTGGGTTGAACCATGGATGTCGGATGGACGACGCCCACGTTGTCATCGTTGAACAGAGCGACTCTTGAGTTCGGAAATGACCGTTTTTAGGTTGATATTCGATTTGCCAGAAAGTTCGGTGAGCTTGGAGAACAGAGATGTGATGCCATGGTGGTTCTCATTCGACTCGAATAGGTGGATGTAATGTACGTCTCTAGGGTAGTCCAAGCTACCTAGGGTCCCTTTGCACTCGGTGTCCTCTCCACTGCTCATCTCCCAGCCCAACCCCGCGCGCGAAGCCAACCCACTATTCGCGGCGTGAAAGCGGCCGTGAGACCAACCCTCACAGGAAGAAACACCGTCTTGTGGATCGTATACGCCAACACGAGCATGGCGTACAGCCCCTCGTGCCCGCCATTGCCCGCCACCGGACTCTCTATTTCATCCCTGCCTGGTTCTGGCGAGGTGGTACGCATGAACCCAATGGCGACCTGCTTGACGTAGGTCGCTGCCTGCGACACTTGCTCTGCACCGAGGAGGTTGATACCGACAAAGGCGACGGTGAAGTCGAGAGCAGAAAAGACGAGGTAGACGCCGAGGGCGTACCATCCGTAGGATTTTACGAGGTGTTTGAGGCGCTGCGAGACGGTCGCGTCGGGAGGCAGTGGGGATGAGTTTTCATTCGGACGAGGGGAGGTGGAGGTGAGACGTGGTGCGGAGGTGCGGTAGTGACGGGAGACAGCGGTGCGGGGTATGCTCTTGGAGAGTCTGGTCGTGGGCAGGATTGGCGTGTTGACTCTGAAGAACTGAAAACGCGGAAAGACTCGTCGAAGCATTGATATGAGGTGAGGGTCATCTGAGAATTATTTAATTAAATAGATATTATCGGAATTTACCGATACGACCTATACAGATTCAATCCTTCTCCTCCTCCTGTTCAGTCGCGATCAGTCTTGGCAACTTGATGCATACTGGAATAGCCCTTTGCGGCGGCTACGACTTTACTCCTCGATAGCATCCCTCTACATCATGGCAGTCGATGACAGGAACTCCCTCTACGCTACTGCCCCCTTCGAAGGCGCAGAAAAGCTTCTCGAGGTGTGGTTCGCACCTTCCGCAGCCAGTGTCCAGCATACTGGCCCCTCTCCTGATGGTAGAGTGGGCCTGAGAAAAATTCATCGCCATGTCTGGGAGGACATGCTTGACATCGTCAAATGCAAAGTACTCAGCGTTATTGAAGGCGATCAAACAGATGCCTATCTCCTAAGGTTCGTCCTTCTCTTTTTGGTTTCATTCACAGCCAAACGTGCTTTAATCTACACAGCGAATCGTCTCTCTTTGTCTTTGCCCATCGGATCATTTTGAAGACATGCGGAACTACCCTTAACCTCCTCGGTCTTCCGCGCATCCTTGATATCGCTCGTCATCACGCTTCATTTCCATCCGTATACCAGTGCTTTTACTCTCGCAAGTCTTTCATGTTCCCAGAACGCCAGCCCGATCCACACCGGGAGTGGAAAGACGAGGTTGCGTTTTTGGACGCCATATTCCCCAATGGAGCCGCATACACCGTCGGCAAAGTAAACGGCGACCACTGGTTGCTTTACATAACCACCCCTGCAATCAAGGGAACTTCTCCGCATTCTTCCATGGTTCTCCCGGCGATGCATGTCGGGTCCAATGGTGCCATACAGCCCCTCTCTGCTTCCATTGATTCCGAGTCAATTCTTCCTCCTGACTATACTATCGAGATCCTCATGAGTGACCTATCACGCGAGGCCCGCGATCCTTTCTTCTTTTCAGTTCCCCCCTCTCCAGTCGACACTCTGTCTGCTGAATCGCTGCCTTCCATCACCGGCCAGACTCTGTCGGCTGCCCTCGGAATCACAGACATCTTCCCACCCCATCTCACTACGCTTGATGCGTACGCTTTTTCCCCATGTGGCTATTCGTCCAACGCTCTTCTCAAATGGGGTGATACCACGTCAGGCGCCGACGTCGGCGAAGGCTATTACACCATCCATGTCACGCCAGAGGAGGGCTGGTCCTATGCCAGTTTCGAGTGCAATGTGCCCGTCTCCGCTTACCCCACTTCCTGCGCCGCAAGCATCCCCGATTTGCGCACGCTCATCAAGCGCGTGGTTGACATCTTCCTGCCTGGGAGGCTCAGTCTGACCTTGTTTATCTCGAACAAGACCAACAGCAACGCCGAGGAGGACGAGGCAGATAATCTCATCGAAGCTGCGCAGAGAGAATTCAAATGTGCGTTGGCAGCTTCCCGCCGCGCGTCCACTAGTTCGGACGCATTACACGAGCAAGCACCTACCAGGTGTTACCGCAGGACTGACAAGATCAATTATGAGTTTGGCGGTTACAATTTAGCCTTTGCCAGTTTCGAGTTACGGTGACATCCTTTTATGAAACGAGATCGGGTACGAAATGATACCTCGGTTTAGATATGCACGCTTTCACAGTCTCCCCATGTATGTATGTATTTGCTCTTCTTGACACAGCCGAGGCTTGGTGTACACGTATTCTGTCGTCCGCTTTGCAATTAACAGACAACGTTTTCGAGTGCAAGTTTCCAGATTACCTTCTCACCGAAGATGCATTCCCCATGTACAAGACGCGACACCATCTATCACGCAGCTGCTATTTCGGGATTAAGCAGGAGAGTAGTTTGCCATGGTGAGTCCTCGATGGACCCTCGTTCACGTGGCGCCATTCATTTCGACTCAATATCAGGTAAATCCCCGTCCGATGGCATAGCCTTCTCCCTAGCGCAACGTGGTATACATCTGGGCCTGTGATATGAGAATGGTGCCACAACGTTTCAACTGGAGCCCCTTCATCTCACACATTAATGACCAGCGATATGACTGATACACCTCTTTAGTTATAGTTATAGTGGCATCGCATCCCTGGACTGTTCATCAAGCGCGAGGCCCATCAGTCATTTATGCAGTCCCCGGCATTCCATTCCTCGGCTGCACAGTTTTCGAGCATGTGGCAGCCATGGCTTTCGTCGGCTAGCTGTGTCCAACAGGACCCGCGTCCGCAACCAGTGGAACGCACTGCTCGTAACGCTAATTATGGACCTCGAGGAGATTCGAAGGTGACCTCATATAAATATCCTCGAGACGCCTTTCACCATGTCATCAAACCGCCTCTCCTCGCCGAACGCACCTGATCGCGCACTTGCTAGCATCGCCCCCGATGTACAACGTCATCACGCTCGCTGCAGCTACGTCCACGGAAAACCTCCAGGCGTTGGAGGAAGTCAAGCATTTTTGTACGACCGATCTAGGTCGCGGTGGAAAACAACGCTGGACGTACCACGTCCTTGCGGAAAGCGCCGTCGATGACGAATTGCGGCGACTATGCGACCCTCGCTCGTCCAAGTCGGTCGATAGCGTCACCTTTCAACCCTGCTCCGAATATGCGAACCTTAACCAAGACCGATACAGCGTCGAGGAGTGGGACCTGCACGGCGGTATTTGGCAGTTCAACGCCGTGTACGATGGTATGCGATCTTTGGTGACCGTGACGGTCGACATGGCTCACGGTCGTCTGACCCTGCGGTCGATAGGTCATTGTGGCCACGATACGGTCAACTATGTGTGCAAGCGGCTACCTTTCATCGTCAAAGTGTCGCTTCAGGCACTTCTCAGCAGTTCCATGGGCACGGTTCCCAGTTCTGAGCTGGTCTCAGAAGCGCTCTCGAACGCCATCAGACACCTAGACGACATGATCCGATCCGATCTCTTTGGCTTTCTCCCGTGCGATACCCTGTGCAGAATGAATGCAGATCAACTCAGAGAGCATATCCGGCGCCATGAATCGAAATGGGACACGATCTCTGCACGATGCACCCAAGGTGCCACGGTCATTTTTTCGTTATTAGATCCATCGAAGAGACATCTCTGGGTCGCCAATCTGGGTGACTCTCAGGCAGGTTCGCCATGATCACGTTCTAGGTCGTGGTCCGCATTCTCACTTCCTCGACCCTAGTGCTTTCCCAAAAATCCCCCTCTGGAGAATGGTCAGGAACCATCGTGAATGCACTTCATAACGGCAACAATCCGCTGGAACGTCAACGGATCATGCGCGAACACGCAGGTGAACATGCATGTGTCACCGATAACAGGGTCATTGGTTACCTTGCACCCACACGTGGTAAGTCGGCAGCTACACGTTCGTCCTCCTTTCAGAGACCCATCTGACCCTATCTTTTTTATATATATAAAACTTTTCACAGCAATAGGGGATACATGGCTCAAAGTGCCTTGCGTGTACACGCGTCGCGTCTTTGGCGTGTACGTTACTGATTGGATCTCGCCGTCCCTGGTGGAACTGTACGCAGAACGTATTTTTACGCCACCTTACGTGTCGAACATACCGGACGTGCACCACTACGTGCTCGACACCCCCGCGGAGAGGCAAGATTCCTTTTTGATCTTGTGTTCAGACGGGCTGCTGGACCTCTACGATACGCTCTCGGAGAAAGAGTTGGCGGAGAGATGGGTGCGCATCATAGGCAACTCCCTCAAAAGGCCGAGGGAGCAGGGGTTACCGAGGAACCTTGCCTTTGACTTGTTGCGTGATGCTATTGGTGGGGAGGACATTCACCTTGCGTCGCGTAATCTGACTCTAGAGATGGACGATAAGTGGATAGACGACGTCACCGTTCTAGTTCAGCGTTTCTGATCTTGCACTGTTATTAGACTATTGCGCATTTGGTTTCCCTTGTCTGTACTGCACACGTATTCTATGCGCGACAAGGGCTGTAGACTGTCTTAAATATGTCCTTATTGCAGATCACCAGTCGTAACAATATGTTATGTACGATTGAATACTGATATGCTTATGAGATCGCGATGGAAACCATACACAAGAAACATCAGCTTCGTAGATGATCCTGCCACATCTAATGCCTGACGCTTTCATCACAAGCACCATGCGGGGTGTCGGCTTTGACGGGACGCGATTTGTTCCGCAGGCTGCACAGGGGGCAAAGCTGAATGAACGTCTCGATCATCGGCCAAGTGATTGCAGCCTGGACAAGAATTTCAGTACAGCCGGCGTCGCGGAACCGGCAATAACTCACCATCCCAATGCGACGTGTTTCGAAAACCATAGATGCCGAGGAACCGTGAGTCCGGTGTGCGTAGACAAGTATGTCGTAGATCTGGTTGCGCACAGGTATCCTGTCGAAAGCCCTCGTCCACTCAAATCCACCGAGATCATGATCGATAACGTCCTGCTTGGGAGACTCTGTCGACGAGCCGTTGGGGTGGTTATCGGTGTGGTTGATGTAATCCCTGCGGAGCTTTTCCTCCTCAGAGGGGGGAAGATGGAAGAACGCATCTCGCGGAAGTAATAGAAGATGATATTTCTCCGACCCTAACCGAACATGATGGAAAGAGATCCACATCTTCAAACGGTCTGAGAGGTTCACGGCGCTGTTCCCCGATAAAAAGCGACAGACATCCGCGTAAGTTTCTGGTGTGAGTGCCGCCGTCTCTAATAATTCGGAGGGCAAACCGTTCAAGAAGCGTGCGAAATTCTCCTCGAAGACCGCCCTATTTGGCATTTCAACAGGATTGACGTTGCTGATTCTCTGGATAATGGCATCGGGGAGAGGTGCGAACAAGGGGTGTTCCCAGGATTCAGTCAGAGACTTTGAAGAGATCGCCCCTTGATCGGAAAAGGAATGCGAAATGAAGGATAACTTGTTGCCGGTAAGCGTTTGTCGAGAAGATAAGCTGTGATGTGACGAGGTTGACGCCGTCTGACGCCCGCCAGGCTCTGGTGACTTGAAGTGATTATGCGGTGACGAGCCATCCCTTCGAGAAGCATCCGATATTGATCTTCTCGTACGACGGTGTTGTGATGACGATGCTACGTTTTGTCCATAGAAACTGTGACCATCACTAGAATCGCCCTGACCATTACGTGGAGTAGAGGCCGGTTCTTCGCTGGAGGGGACATCAGAAACCAAAAAGGAAGCCGTTTTGGCACCATATGGTGTGGTCTGTTTGTCCCGAACCGTGGCATGGTCCGAAGGAACCTTGTGTCGCTTCTTAGGAGTGTAGTTGCATTCGGTCTTGAAATCTTCGGCGCAGTGATTGCAGACTGGAAGATTGCGATCACACTAAGGTGTTGATTAGCAAAGTGCAACACCACAGGGGATTGTCTATATTACTCACTTTCAGATTCCTAAGGCGACATCTATCACAACGAGGAATTCCCCGATGTGCCGGCGTGGGCAAAGGGGTATATTTGCACTCTCTGCCATTCGCCCAGGAGCAATGGTTACAGCTTGGAAGAACTCTGTCGCACTGGACAAGTGTCACGATATAAATCGTAACCAGACCAAACGATCTCACCTTTAAATTGTTTATGCGACAGTGGTCACAACGTGGTTTCCCTCGTCGACCTTTCCACTGGGACTGACGAGCCATATACACCCTCGGATTTGGTATACGTATCGTAAGTTGTGTGTCGTCGTTTAGTTCTTCCGCGGAATCCAATTCCTCTGGAGAGTCAGACATTATTGGCTTTCGATGAATGATTCAGTGGCAGGCAGAAAATGCCACTAGGGTCCTAGAGACGGACCAAGCGGATATTGATATGATTCTTTAGATATTCCTGGACTGACATTGAAGAATTATCGGCCCAAAAGTATGTCTGGAACGGGTGGAAATCATACTTACTGGATATAGGTAAAACCAGATAGTGAGAGGCAGATTTTTAACGGTTTGGATAAATCGGGGGAGAAAATGCCGCTGCACTGGGTGAGCTGGCGGGTAGGATGATGGGACAGCGCAGCACAAAAACGGCGGATGGACAGAGCAATCCCGGCTGCACTGCAAGCCTCGACGAACTTACTTACAGGCGTGACGTTACGTGTCACAGCACTCTTTTTGGTAAAGTAGTTGATCATTGCACCGCGGTGATGTTCGACCGAAGCAGACGAACGTTTTGTATTTTCACAACTTCTCTTACTGAAAGCTACTCTTTGAAGAGTGTTATGCATTATTTTCGAGTTGTTTTTCAGTGCGATAAAAAGTTTCGCGAGTATCTGACACTTCATGGCGCACTTGTCCACGGTAAGTACATACGCAGACTGAGGTATTCTTTTTTTTGAAAACCCTCCACACACACACAAGTACCTGTGTAAAGCAGTCCGGAGGTCAAATTTGCAGTGCGACCGGCTCTTGTTCTTTGGCAGATACCAAATTTAGTATGTGTAGTTTTATGTCGTTATCAGCCAGATCTGGTGGAAACATACATGTAACGGGGTTGTCAGTGTAGAGCAACTTCAAAGGGAGATAAAAGTTCTTTGGCCCATATGTAGTGATTTTTTTCCTTGCAGTTGATAGTGAAGAATCTGAAGCCTGAATATTTTGACAGATTTCCCCTTCATGTTATCTAGGTAATTGTCTCAGTTTGACAGAGTTGCGAGGGACTTGTATTTACTGAACAACATGATTTGATTGTCATAGTAACATCGTAATGATGGTGCCCGACGACGGGTGGTGCCAGGCGCGCTAGGTTACAGTGGGTGGTCTAATAAACGAAGCGAAACCACCATACAAGGCTTTATCAACAAGTCTCTTCAGGCATCGGGAACGTAAGTGTCGCATCATCCCATAGGTCTTCTTCCTCACTCCCTCTGAATGGAAGTGACGGCGAAGAACACATTGGATAATCTTCAGAACATGTTTGCTGCGCATTTTGGGTCGAGTCTTCATGCTCCTGCTCCTGCTCCTTATACTGTCGTCGAGGATGGCGCTGAACACGGTTGAGCACGAAATCCAACTGAAGGTAGTTCGAGTCGTCATTAGCAAATTTGCGATGTTTACGATCCCGAACGTGCTACCAAACGTTGAGCAAATAGAGGACCTGCAAGCAAAGTACTTACATATTCGAAATCCTCAAACCTCACCCTACAGCTCTCACAATAGCCAGGTTTACTGCCTTCGTCGCGTTTAGGTAGTCTTAGAGTATTTGTACTACGACTCTTTCTAAGTAACGCGTTGGGACGGTCGGGGATACCATCTGGCGGTCCCATGACACCGGGCTGTTGGTTCGAGTGGTCCTTTCCAGTGACCAAGGTAGACACTTTACGAGAAGTGATAACTTGCTGTTGGATTCGCCCACGCAGGTGAGCAGGTAATTCAAGAGCTCGCAGAGCACCTCCAGCAGCAGAAGTGGTACCGGTCGTTGAGGTGATCCCGACGCTGTTGCCCGAAGCAGCGATATAGGCACTGGTTGATGCTAGATACCCGGATGCATTTGCCGAAGCCTGAGTGTCCAGGAAGTCAGCGTCCAAGTCAACAAAATCCTCTATCCCCGCGTTTGCGGCTTGTCGATGCAGATTGTTCATCGACACGGAACGTCGAAGATCGCCAGTCTTACGAGCGATAAGTTGTGCTTGTGCTTGCTTCTTCCATCTAAGCTCCCTCGCCGCCCGTTGTTGCCTCTCGGTCTCTTTATCTTCTTCAGCATGTCGGCTCTTTTCCCAGCGACGCCGTTCCCTTTCATCGAACTCGATAAATGGACCTCGGGAATGTGGGTGGCAATAAAGAACCGGCCAGGCACCGCGTTCTTTACCATCGCGCCCTTTGCGGATGGGATACTCCAAAGTGTGCAAGGTTGCTAATTCCTGCTTCGCGTCTTCCACCAAGACAAAATAAGTGCCCTTGGAAAAGTATCGGAAATCGTGTCGTTTCTGAGTAGGATCGCGTTCTGTGGTTCCGTGTAGACGTTCCGATGCAAGCAAGCGAGTGAGATTTCGTTGGCTGGTTGTAACTGTAGAAGTTGGTTGAGCTCCCGGTGGATGTTTAGTTGCTTTGGATGCAGGCATATCGCATCGTTCCAGTATACTATCCAACTTGACGGTATTCCAAATCTTCATATCAAATGCCTGTGCTTTCTCGACGAGATTAAAATTCTGTGTGTTGCCATCCTCCGTGAGGCTACGTGGAAATATCAGTCAAATGACAGCACATCAGTATCGATGCACTGGGTCTCACCGTCCTTTCAGTCTTATCGGACTCTTCAGCAACGAAGCCGTGCGCGAGACCGCGCCACGTAATCTGCGAGCATTCTCCTTGTTCGAGTGGATATCTTCAGCAGTTATTGCTTGATTGGTGATCAAATGGGTGATCTCGTTTGAGAAAAAGTCTTCGACACGCTGATTGAAACGTGATTGATCGTCAAGAAGAAAAGAATGAGGTCATATGGACGTACAGCACCAAGTTGAGTCACCCTGGATGCCAACGAGTTCCGTAGGGCTGCAGTGTCGGGGTCGTGTTGATCAAGATCGAAATAAAACACCCAAGAAGGGAATGCCCGTGTGTACTTGACGCGAAACTCGGTCTTGACCGCTTCACGAGCCTGCCGCCTGTGTTCTTTGTCCTTGGATTCTTCGTCCGGTAGCGTTGTGGTGGTTATCTCTGCAAGGGTCGCCCTGACACGCTTCGGCGCGTCTCCAGCAGGCTCCGGGGAACGTGGCCGCTTGACAGGTGCTGAAGGAGTTCGGGACTTCAGAGGTGAGTTCCCGATCAGTTGCTGAAGCTGCTGGCGAGTGCCAAGGGGACGGCGGTTGACAGCGGTGGCCATTGATAGGAAGTGGAGAGTTGGTATTAAACCAAGATAATGGCAACGGTACCAAGGGCGGACGACCTTGCGATACCAACCGTGGTCGATGTTTGGGAGGGTTAAACAGGTTCTCACGCATCACGCCAACGCGCCTGATCAGACGCGTCGTGGTCATTCTGGCAAAGCTTATGTACACGTCCAATACTGCTAGATCCAAAAAAATAGCATTGAAAACTGCGGCAAGAAACTAATTGAGATCTCTGAGTGCGTGTCTATCTGAACCATCCACAGCAGAGCCGTCTTCGAGTGGTATACAGAAAAGAGCTGCCGAGGGACCTTTAATTACATCGCTCACTATAATCGGGTTTTGTCTCTGCTCTGGCAAATTACCATGAGCTGGGAGATAGTTCTGAGGTGGCGAGAGGGGGGTAGACGGTGTGAAAAGAAAGCCACGCTGGATGGAAGAAAGAAGAGTCGTGATAGGTGTACTCGGAGCTCCAAAGTCAGTGTCTCCCTGCTCCAGACAAGATCCCTGTTTTCCAGCCGATCCAACGGACCCAGATGGGGTTGCTACGACTGGTTCATCCCGAGCTTCCGGATCAGCGGGAGGAGGCGTACAATCGGGTGAAGAGGGTAAGGGTATCTCTGTAGGATGAGTCGATGGGCTGGGTGGCAGTGGAATGAGCGTTGGAGATATCTCCTTCTCGGGCTTGACCAGAGGACGTATGGTCTTCTGTGCTTTTCCTGCGTGGCGCCGCTGTGGTGCTGTCGCCGTGAGATTACTCACCTTACCTTTCGGGTGAGAAGATTGTGGCACCGATGAGCCCATTGGAGCCAATCTATTGGCTGGTTGGGTGGAAGATGAAGGTAATCGAGTACCTTCAGCGGCTTTGCGACCAACAGCCGCTGCCAACTTTCCAGGCACCGTTGGTACAGCGCTTCCGCTAGGAAGCTTAGAGCGAGGTTTACTGACGGTACTGCCTGCCCCACCTCTCGAGTCCGTAGCCGCAGCTGCTTGTTCACTAGCGTGTCCCTTCACGGGCACGGGTGGAAGCGGTATTCTTTTAGCGCCAGCCCCAGTCACTTTAAGTCGATCGGGAGGAGGATTGAATTTTATTTGCGCAGGCGGAGGCCGCTGAGGACCTCCAGTTGAAGCTGCGTTAGGAGCAGGCAGGACCCGAACAGCACCCGGGGGAGGACGTTGCACGGCTTGGCGAGTTGGCGCAGATGTCGGTACAACGCAACGTTGTGCAGCGGTGGAAGATTGCGTAGTAATATGCAAGTTACGAGGTTGAGGTGGATCACGTTGCATTTGAGATACGGCCCTTTGCCGGGGTGCACGAACGTCAACTGCGCTCGGTGGACCATGGACGGCTGGCCGTTGCCGTGTGCTATGGGCAGGATCATTGGTGGCTGTACGAGTGGGTGGCTTGGAAGTCGTTGCGCTTGGAAGTCGTTGTCCAGCCTCCATCACGTTATTGTTCGCGCGGCTGGAAGGTCTGCTAGTTTGCCTTTGCCCTGCATTAGACGAGTTGATGCACGAGGGACCAATCTGGATATCAAGGTATTTTTTTACTACGGGGGTGAGCGGAGCAACGAAACTTGAAGCCATATCAGTTACAACGTAAAACCAATGCTTCATTGACTCACTTGTCTACCCTTGAAGGCATCAACGTTTTATAAGCCCTGAAAACCTCCTTGCTTGCCTTTCGGACATCCGCACTGGCATCACGTGCCGTCAATTTTATAAAATCTTCCACAGCACGGGCCCGCGATTCTTTTTCCAGGTCGGGAGGATTAAAACAGTTCAAACAAGCCAAAATGCCTTCCGCAGCCGTCAAGCGGGAGAAGACAGACTTGTGATTGGCAAGCTCGGCGAGGTAGGGTAGAATGGATGGAAGCCGGGTGTGATGAACGATAGTAAGAACGCACGTCCTAGCGCGCGAGGTGAAAACTTTGTTTGTCCGGCCGCAGAGGCCCAGCAATGCCGGAACAGACTGAGACACTAAAGGATCAAACGAAGAGCCCAGCCCAGTGGCCAACGCCGTGACCAGCTCGACGGCAGCACCCGACAACCTACTACGCTCAGAGTTTAAAGCACTGTTGAATGGTCGGGATATCGAGCGAATACCGGCGACCATTTCCGAAGGAAACTCGCAACCACCATTATTGCAGAGACGAGTCAAATGCAGAATGCCCTGCGCAATCGCGTCCCACGTTTCTTCGGTTTCATCGAGTGAGACTTTCTTCCGGACAGTCTCGATTTCAGCTCTAAGGGTTTCTGGAGAATCGCACTGGAGGAACGTCAATGACACTTTCAGTAAACATACAACCCGTCCTCACCGTCGTTATTGGCATTGAGTGAATAAAAGTAGTAAGAAGATGTGAATGTCGAGTCTCATGTATAAGGCGTAGCTTGAAATCCGAACCAGTTGTATGGTTGGCGGCGCGTCTGGCGTTGGACGCACGTGCCCACGTGACCGCATATTCGGCAATGGCCAGCTAATTGAAACTCCGATCAGACAAGCGAAGTTGCAGAGGTCGACGACGACATCCTCAAGGCCAATTCGACCAAGGTGAGGGCGTTTTCGAGACACAGATGAGTCGTGGGGTGACGACACGGCGGTAACGATTGCTGCGGCTCGACGGAACTCGATCTTTTCGCTGGATGCATCATGCTGGGTGTGGGTGTGTGGCACTAATTACCCCTTCTTAGGCACCTCATCATGTCTCTCGTCGTCCCGGAATCCCACCAACAATTTCAGGTGCAAATTTTTTCCTGGTGATTGGTACAGTTTGTGCTCATGTCCCACAAGCACATTCTGCGTCTGTTGAACACCAACGTTGATGGCAAACGCAAGATCATGTACGCCCTGACGGAGATCAAGGGTGTTGGCCGTCGTTATGCAAACCTTGTGTGCAAGAAGGCCGATGTGGATCTCAACAAGCGGTGGGTTTCTTGGCGAAGCATGGTTAGGTTGCTCAGAGCGTTTCAGAGCTGGCGAGCTCAACTCGGATGAACTTGAACGCATCGTAACCATCATCCAGAACCCAACCCAGTTCAAGATCCCTACTTGGTTCTTGAACAGGCAAAAAGATATCATCGATGGCAAAAACTATCAGATCTTGTCGAATGCGGTGGACTCGAAACTGCGTGACGACTTGGAGCGATTGAAAAAGATTCGGGCACATCGAGGTTTGAGACATTTCTGGGGACTAAGAGTACGTGGACAGCACACGAAAACCACTGGTAAGCAGACGGCCGTCCCTCGAGGGCGGATGTAGCTCATATCTGTTAGGTCGTCGTGGGAAGACCGTCGGTGTGTCGAAGAAGCGTGGTTAGTTTTAGTTTGTTTGTTATTGCCGTAATGCATTTCGTGATTGGTCACGTGACGAGATGGCCCTAAGTAATTTTTGATTTGCAAAAGTGATCGCTGTGCGGTGATGTCCGCTAGTACGCCGGGGAAATGGAGAACGTCAGCCATCCCGACGCCGGGGAAGGCGAGCGGCATTCCTACCCCAGGCAGATTCCGTTCCGCATCCAACGTTACCATCCAGCCCGTGCTCGACACCGACGACTACGCGTCCCGTGCCTTCGCCGAAGCCATCAAGGCCAACGATCCTGCACAACATCGCGCCAGCTTACCCGGTAGCTCCTCATCTTCCTCGTCCCCAAAGTCCTCTTTCTTTGCTCTCCAATCCGGAAGACGGTCTGTAACGGGTCGCCCATCCTCCGTCACGTCTGCACCACCCCCAACGCGTACCAAAACGCCGTCTGTGCGTCCTCAAAGTCGCCAATCCGATGTTGTCCCGCGAAGCGTTAGTCGTGTTGGTCGGACCTTTGAGGTTGGCGACAATGTTAGGATCGAATCCCTTGGCTACGAAGGTACTCTGAGATATGTCGGGGAGATCGACCGGAAGCCTGGCCTCTGGGCTGGTGTCGAACTCAGTGGAGGATTTTCTGGCAAGGGAAAAAATGACGGGTCCGTCAACGGGTAAGTCTTACTCTTCTTACTGACATCAAAGAGAGACTGCTACTCTCAATCTGTATCCATCTCCATGCAGGAAAGAATATTTCGCGTGTCCTCCGAACTGCGGCGTGTTTGTGGCTGCCACAAAACTCTCCCTCCCTACCGTAGGCCCAAATTGTCGACCGCCGTCCATCATGTCATCTCGCAGTGGTTGCATAACACCTTCGGTTTCTGGACGAGTGACCCCTTCTGCGCCGTTCTCCATCAGTACAGGACGTACGACTCCTTCTACCTCATTTGGTAGAATCACACCCCACGATAGGAGGACGAATCCACTGGGTATGTCTAGTCGCATCACACCGGGTAACACACCAGCTGTGCGCAAGTCCAAGCCTGTCACTGGTCTCGGAAAGTCACCTGCTTTGGAAACTCAAATTACCTCAGGCTCCCGAGCTTCCAAATACATCGGTTTGACGGCCAAGCAATTGAATTCGCGTACCAGTCCCGGTCAAACCGAGTATTTCCTTAAAGCACCATCCTCACCGACTCGAACTTCTTTCGGTGCAGACGGTGGCGCACGATCATCCGATTCCTCATTTGTGACTCCAAAAGCGGGTGTGGCGAAGGTCCCTAGTTCTCTCAGTGGATCGCTCACGCCTGGGCTCAAATCCCGAACTTCCCTCAACACACCTAGGCCCAGAATACCCAGTGCAGTTGCCATGCCGCCGCCTGCATCTCCGGCACGATCAACATCGCTTGGCTCTACTTACTCCCTCGGCGATGACTCCACACAAGATGATAACGTCCAAGAGAACCGTCCTTCTTCGTCCCTGGATCTTACCGCATCTAGTCAGGCCCTGCAAGACAAGATAAACCGGCTATTAGGCAACTCGACTTCTGACACCAGTGACATCCAGCCTGTCTCATCTCCTTCCCAGATCCAGACTACCGCCGACACTAATGCGATCGAGGCTCATGATTCTACTATATCCGCTCTCAATACCCGCATAGAATCCCTCGAACAGGAAAGAGCATCTTTGCAGGAAACTCTCTTGTTACTTCGTTCCGATCTTGAACAGCGCACAGCGTTAGAGAAGGATCGTGACTCTGCTCTCGCTACTGTAGCAGAAACGGAGAAGGAGTTGCGCATCATGGAGCGGAAGTTGAGCGAAAAGGACTCCAAGGTGGAATCTCTCGAGCGCTCGAGTGCGCAGACTGTTGCAGAACTGGAACGTGCTAAAGCGGAAAGCGAAGCGCGCCTGAGCGACCTGCAAGCCAAGCTTGACAGTAACGAAGTGCTCGTCAGGAGTCTCAAAGAGGCTATTGAAGCCAAAGAAGGTGTAGAGTACGAAAGTGACACTCTTTTGAAAGCCAAAAACGCAGAAATCGGTCTCTTGGAGGAGCGGCTGGAAAAGGTTTCCAACGAGCTCGAAGTAGAGCGAAAAGAGCTGGGATCGCAAATCGATGAACTTCGCCAAGCAGGACAAGTGAGAGTCCTTTGGCTCCTGTTAGCTACGCTTGACCGTTCAGTTTGTCAGGAAACGATCGCACTTTATGAAGAGCGTCTCAGTGCAGCGGACTCGAGGCGGTATGAGATGGAGGACAAGATCATCGCATTCGAAGAGCAGGTGAGAAAGGCGGCGACTCCCCCTTCTCCTGGTCTTGCGGCACAGCACGCCGCATCAGCCCTTGAGATCGACAACGAAACGCTTCGAGAGCAAGTTCAACATCTTCAGAAGAAACTTTCTATGATGGAGGATACTCTTGAAGATGCCCGAGCAGCCGCGGAAAGGGAAGAGGTTGCTATGAGGGAAAGAGTCAAGCGCTTCAGGGAGAAGGAGGAATTTATGCGAAATGAGTTGACTGAAAGCCGCAAAGCTGTAGAGCAAGTTGCAAAGGCCGAAGCCCTGGCTAAAAGTCGCATTGAGGAAGTTGAAGAGGCACTGAGAGAGAGCACTCTTGCGCTTGAGAATGCAAGGGCAGAAGTTGAAGTCCTGCGCTCGGATGCTGCAGTATGTTGGAACCCTTGCTCTCTTTTTACCGCTGATATCTCTCGAAGACAGCCGATGTGGACGCCAACGACGTGTCCTTGAAAGTTACGGAGGCAACCCGTCAAGCCGCCATGGAGCGTGCTCGGTTGATGGATGAGATTCGAGATCTAAAGGGCGAACTCTCGCAGTCAGTGCAACCTGACGTGAAGATCAATGCAGAGGTCTGCGATATTTAAAGTTAGCGTGGTTTCGACTAATTTCCCCCGGGTAGGATACACGCTGGCGCTTGATGTTTGAGCATGAGCAAGCCGAAGTTCGATCATTGCGCGAAGCTTTGGACGAACGATCGGCAGAATTGGAGAGTCTCCGCAAGAAACTAAACCGTGATATGCCAATGAACAGTGTACTTGACCACCCTAAATCACCATCCAAGCAGGAATCGGACGAGATCAAGGGCCTCAAGTACGATGTCTGAAAGTAAGCTGTCGCGCGTACTGAGTTTGGGATTCACAGGCACATCGTTCAGGAGTTGCAGAAAGAGACATCGGCTCTCACTCAGCGCAACAAAGTGATTGAGGCCGA
Source organism: Porphyrellus cyaneotinctus (assembly GCA_038091315.1). Classification (NCBI taxonomy): domain Eukaryota; kingdom Fungi; phylum Basidiomycota; class Agaricomycetes; order Boletales; family Boletaceae; genus Porphyrellus; species Porphyrellus cyaneotinctus. The sequence continues at coordinate 37,333 of JBBPOF010000060.1, read as the reverse complement.
AAACAAGCTTCTGATTTCTGAGACTGATCAATTGCGACAGGTAAGTTCTTATTGTTGCTCCCCGGCCCACTACTCATTTAACACTCTAGGAGCTCAAGATACTTGAAGATAGCGTTGAGCAGGGTCTCTTGAAACAAGAAGCTGCTCTTGATGCTGCTGATTCTTCTTCGGTTATGCCCTTTGATCTTAAAATGAAATATGAGGTAAGTTGTGAGTATCGTCATACTTATCTGTGATCTCACGTGTCGTAGGGCGAAATTGAGCAATTGAATAAACGACTTACTGATGCAGATATGAAAACGGCTCGAATAACACATGACGTGAGTATGGTGTTGCAGTCAGGTCAACCAGAGCTAAGAAACTCTAGCTCAACAAGGAAATTAGTGAGCTCGAGACGCTCATTGAATCAAAGGTAATGTAAAGACCAAACTCGCGTCTGAACTGTGTCCGACTTACTGGCGTTATCGTAGATCTACCGTGAAGTACATCGACATGTGAGAAAGGTTGGCTGATACTCACTCTACTCTATAGGATGAGCTGGAACGAGAGATTGAACGGCTGAAAGAGAAACTTTCTCGATCCAAGAAGTCGCAGGACGGCATGGATTCAGCTGACTTGGGACGGCGAGCATCTAGTGCATCGACGGTGGTGAGCAGTGATGACGACTTACTCTCCGCCTCGCGTGAAGACGTGTGTGAGATCTGCGAGCGGCCCGGCCATGATATCTTCACATGCGATCTCCTCAAGGAAGATGCGCCTGCACCACTTATACGAGCTAAACCCAACTCGAGTTCAGCACTCTATTGTGTGGATTGTGAAGGCTATGGTCACGTTGCTTCCGACTGTCCTTATTCGTTGGATATTTTCTGATCCTCATTCGCATACTACCCGTCATTTCTAGTGGAAGGAGGTAATGATTCCCCAGCTCGTTGGATACTTATGCATATGAGCCATCTTAATTTCCTACTAGTGGTGGATAATTTACGTAATGACTCTTTAAATTCTCACGTTAGCACAAATTTTTGTGATAACGATCTCACCTGCAGTCATGTCCCGCTTCTTCAGACAAGCTGGCGACTCTGATTCCGAAACAGAAGAATCCGAAGAGGAACTCCTTACTAGCGGCGATGAGGAGGCCCCATCAAAGACCGCAGCAAAACCAACTGGCATGTCTCGATTCCTTCGCACAGCCGGAAGCGACTCCAGTAGCTCCGAGTCCGAGGAGTCTGAGTCTGAAGATGAGGAGATCGAGCCTGATACGCAGAAGAAAAAGGGAAGGTTTCTACGGAGCGACACTGAGGAGGACAGTGATGAGGAACAAGACGTGAAGCGTGTCGTCAAAAGTTCCAAAGACAAGCACCTCGAGGAGATCGAGGCGACCGGTAGAGCGATAGATAATGCCGTCAAAATCAACGACTGGGCGCCCATATCTACAGGTTAGCTCCTTCACCTAGGCCTACCTGTTGTTCCTAGCGCTAATTTGAACCTTCAAGAATTCGAGAAGCTATTGCGCCTCGTGCAACGCCAGACCACTGTGGCAGAACCCATACCACCGTTTTTTTTCAAAACACTTGCGAGCCTCGAAGAATCATTGAATGCTGCTTTGGCTAAGGAAAAGGAGGCAAAGAAAAGGATGAATGCCGTGAATGCGCGTGCATTGAACTCTGTGAAGCAAAGGGTCAGGAAAACGATGAAGGAGTACGAAAAGGAGATGTCCCAATATCAAGCTGTAAGTAATGCGTTCAAATTCATTGTCCTTGTTCCAACATATCACAGGACCCAGAAGCATTCGAGCGTGAATATGCTCTGCGTAGTCAACCTGTCGAGGCTCCATCTGCGAAGGCGGCGAAGAAAGCGAAGAAAATGGTTGAGAGCGGTACCGAAGACGAAAATTCTCCAGCGGAGGACCATTTCACGACAGTAGGAAAAGGTGGTAAAGCCATGCAGTTTACTGCCGATGCTATCTTCAAGACCCTCAAGATTGTACATGAAGCCCGGGGAAAGAAGGTTCTCAGAGTTTGTTTACTCTTCACTCTGCGGCTGATGATCATTCCAGAATACCGATCGGGGGGAACAAATCCGCATCCTGGAGAAGCTGCTGGAGGTCGCTGTTACTTCGTACCAACGCATCCGCGTCCTTTTGGCCCTTGTTTCTTCGCGGTTCGATTACAACTCGTCGGTGACGTCTTACATGCCAATCGATCTATGGCTGGCAGCTCAGCGCGAAGTCGATAAGCTTATCTCAATTGTCGCCGAAGATTCTGCGTATTCAATACAGGAGAACACAGAAGATTACGACGAACTCCTCGAACGTTCTCCCGACACTGAGGCGGATGGCATCGTTCGGATCAGAGGCAGCATTATCAGCTTCGTAGATCGTCTTGACGACGAGTTTACCAAGAGTCTACAAAACATCGATCCTCACGGCACGGAGTACGTGGATCGTCTCAAGGACGAGAAAGTGCTTTATCGGACGATATGCCGTGCACAAGCATTCTACGAGAGTTCTCAACAACCAGAGCCTCTTGCACGGGTCATCATGCGACGTCTTGAGCACATTTATTCGAAGGTACGATTCATGAACCTGGAGTCGGATCTATTTTACTCATTCCTTCTCAAGCCCGATGCGGTCGTCAATGCCCTGGAGTCCTCCCTTGGTACTTCGGAGGTCTCTCCAAGCGTTACATTGGCTTCTTCTTCCATTACGTCAAACCTAATCCACGCCCTATGCGTCCACCTTTACAAAGCCGATAATTCGTTGCTGCGCACTAGGGCCATACTTTGCCACATCTACCACCACGCTCTCCATAACGATTTCCACGCCGCTCGTGATATGCTGTTGATGTCACATCTCCAAGAATCCATTCATTCTGCTGACGTAGCCACGCAAATACTCTACAACCGTACTGTCGTCCAGCTTGGTCTGTGCGCCTTCCGCTGTGGTTTAATCAAGGAATCGCAGGCGATGCTGCAGGATATCTTCGCAACCCAGCGGGTGAAGGAACTTCTGGCCCAGGGCGCCCACCAACAACGGTTCCAGGCACAACTCTCCCCCGAACAAGAACGAGCCGAGCGAGCGAGACAGCTTCCTTTTCACATGCATATCAATACAGAACTCCTTGAAGCCGCATTCCTTGTGTCGAGCATGCTTGTGGAGATTCCTCTGCTTGCCTCAATCGACTCGGAAGAACAGAAGCGAAAGGTGATTTCAAAGCCTTTCCGTCGTCTACTGGATTTCGCGGACCGTCAAGTTTTTACTGGCCCACCTGAGAGCACACGTGACCACATCATGCAAGCGAGCAAGGCGCTACAAGATGGCGAATGGGAGAAGTGCCGCGATCTCATTCAGAGCATAAAAATCTGGAGTCTCATGCCAGAATGTGCCTCAGTGAAAGAAATGTTGGCTAGGTAGGTCTACATCGTTTCATTCGGTGGTGTGAACGTTCAACAAACATCCATAGGCGTATTCAAGAGCAAGGTCTTCGGACATACTTGTTCACATATGCTCCACTATACACCACCCTTTCCCTTTCTCTTCTTTCACGAACGTTTTCATTGCCACTCAGGACTGTTACGTCCATCATCTCAAAGATGATTTGGAATGAGGAACTATCCGCGTCCCTGGACCAATCTACTGGCGTTGTCGTGTTCCATCGCATCGAACTCTCTCGCACGCAACAACTCGCCCAGGTCATTTCCGAGAAAGTCAGCAATATGGTTGAACAGAATGAAAAGGCGCTGGATGTCAAACTTGGTAGCGCCATTGGATGGGGAGATCGAGGAGATGCTAAAGGCGAGAAACGAGGTGAACAGACTCAAGAGCGTCGCGGTAGGGGGGATAGGACAAGAGGTGGTTTACGTGGTAAGATCGAGTCTGGTGATACGGTGGATGGACTAATGAATCACGCCACAGGTGGTACCCGTGGTCGTGGTTCGCGATTTGCACAAGGCCTTGGAAACCAGATGGCAGGGTATTTGACACAACGAGCACGATGAATTGTTCCTAATACCACCTGAGCCGCACTATAATATGCTGTACTTGCTACTCGACGAAACCTAGTGGTTCTACTCAGCTGCTTCATCATCGCTCTCTTCTTCGTCTTCTTCATCTTCATCCTCACCCTCATCCTCGGTCTCCGCTCCCCAATCAGAGACATCAAGTTTCTCGTCTCGATAAGTTTCTGGAAGAGAATAAGGAGGGTGACTCGACGAAACCTCAAGGCCTCACCATTCTCCCTCACTTCATATCCACCCTGCGTGACGCACCGCACCAATTCAGCCTTGCTCCCGACTTTCGTATTCCTCCCGAGAATACAACCTTCGAGTTTTGCCCTGTATCCAGCTCAGCGAGTTAACTGAGAGTACTAAATCTTGAACTTACCCGTCTGACACCACGCAATGGTCCAGCAACACGCAACCGACAATTTTTACCATCTTCCCGATCACACAGTGTTTCCCGATAACAGATTTCTTGATCACTGTCTTCTCGTCGACTTTTGTAAAATCACCGACGGCCGAATCGGGTGAAATCGATGCTTTGGCATCAATGAGCGCTCGTTTCTGCGGGTCGACGGGTAATGTATAAGACTTGTCATTTGTAAACTATACATGCGACCGTGAATCACGATGAATGCGTATGTGGGAGGGGAACTTACATGCCGGTTTGCTTCTAAATAGGCTGGCAAATTATTGGTTCGAACGCAATAACCATCTTCCTCTCGGTGGATAATGACACCGACTCTGAGACTGCTCGTCTCCGTACAAACGTTTTCAGAACCTGTGGGGCTAGGCGGTACAGAATACCCTAGGTCTCGACCCAGTTGAACTGGGGAAGACGCAGTCGAATAGTTGCATGTTGATACTTTGGTCTTTGCGGCAGTGACCGTGTGGAGAGTGGAGTGCCTCATTGGAGTCGTACGTGCTGCAAGGTTGGAAAGCGAACCAAGCACTATGAAAGAAGGTGTTAATGGACCGGACATCGATCGGCAAGATTCTCGTACCGCGTCCATACTTTGAGCGCTTCGTTGCTTGGTAGTGGACCTTGCACAACCAGGGGAAAAAGTCCTCCCGCAGGGAATCCAATTCAGACTTGCGCTGGAGAGTGTCCAATACTTCACGTTTGCAGACGTAGACGTGAGAGTCCTGAAGTCTGGATGAAAGCTTCACCCGAGGGTATCGCGAAAGCATGTTCATTCTCAACTCGAACTCCTCCGTATTCTTGTCTGTATTGTCGAGGGTGTCGATGTGTAACAACGTTCCAGTTGAGTCGTCCCAGACGATTGGATAGGGTGGCGAATGCGATCCCCATTCATCAGGAGCCGCAGATTTCTCTGACTTGGACGACTCGAACCAGCAACTTGTTGCGATTGCACCATCCGACGTGGTCTCGGAACGGAATTTGTTCAAGAGTTTCGATAGAGGGAGAGCTTGGGAAGGAATAAAGTCACAAGGAAGTAAAACGAAATCCTCTTGAATGCGGCCAGAGAAGTGTCTGAGGATAGAACACGTCCCAACACTTAGTTCTTGAGTTTCATCGAATGACTGGATATCGACCCGCAGAGACGAAGAGGATACCGGAGATTCGGAATGGATATAGTGTGATATAGAGGGTCGGTGCGAGGAAGGACAGATGAGGAGGACGTCTAGCGGTCTTGTTCGTGATGTACATCGAGATTGTATCAAAGTGGGACGTACCTTTGATCCCAGATTGTTCAACCCAAGAGAGGACATAATCGACCATGGGTTTATTGGAGATAGGGAGCAGTGCTTTTGGGAAAGGCGCATCGCCAACGTCGCCTGTCAAGGGAAGGAGCCTGCGGAGAGTGCTAAGTATTGGAACGGGGTGAAAGGATGATGCTCACTCATTCCCAAAGCCCGCAAGAATTACTGCGAGAAATTCCCGGGGAACGAATTGGACGGGATCCACGCCAAAGTCCATCACTCGAAGAGACAAGGATAAGCCGAGTCATTAATATTATTATTACGGTGTCCTGCTAAGTAGTTATTTTAGATCCCCCCAGACAACTAACCACCAGCGAGGATGACACCTTTGAAAAATCAACTACAGTATCAAAGATTATCCCGTCGGAAACTCACCGTAGACGTATCAATGACTGAGGAACATCCGACCCCTGGCGCGACGGCGTTGGAGAATCTTACGCCCGCTTGGTGTTTTTTTCCGCGCAAGAAACCCAAATTTCCTCTTCCTCACCCGTTGCGAAGGCTGGTACTCTGTACCGCGGGAGGCAAAACGAACGCTGGTTATGTCGGTGAGGCGGAGTGGTTGCGTCCATCTGAGAGGGCTCGCTATTCTTGCACCAGCGAACAAGGTGGGCTGGATCGTCCGAGTAGTTGCTCTGACGAAGGAGGAAAATAAACCCAACGACAGCATCTCGCCGAGCAGGAAGAGTTCAAGTATTACATTCCCACGCTACACGCCCTTCATGTTAACATAACCTATCGACTACCATCATCATCATCATGGCGCAGCCTTCTGTGCACCAGCTCTTCCGCCGTCTTGAAACCGTCGGGAAGGGTGCCTACGGCTCCGTCCACAAGGGTGTTCATCTACCTACGGGCAACATTGTAGCGCTAAAGATCATCAACCTTGATACAGCGGACGACGATGTCGAGGCAATTCAGCGCGAAGTCGCTCTCCTGACCCAGCTTCGCGACGCCCCCAATGTCACCAAGTATCATGGTTGCTTTCTAGATGGCCCACGTGTCTGGATCGTGATGGAATTCGCTCAGGGAGGGAGTGTTCGTACCCTCATGCAGGCTTCCAAAGATGGAGTACTCGAAGAGCGTTTCATCGTCCTCATCACTCGTGAAGTTCTCGTCGGACTTGCCTACCTTCATAAATCCGCAATCATCCACCGCGACATCAAGGCTGCCAACATCCTCATCACCGCAACGGGAAAAGTCATGATCTGCGATTTCGGCGTCTCCGCTTTATCTGCCACAACGACAAGCAAGCGAAATACGCTCATGGGTACCCCTAATTGGATGGCACCAGAGGTGGCTCAGCCGACACCCGTGTACGACAGCAAAGCGGACATTTGGAGCCTGGGCATCATGGTGTATGAAATGGCCAAAGGTGCCCCTCCACACTCAGACCTGAGGGATGCGATAAAAGTTATGCAGCTTATTGCCAAAGTCCAACCTCCGAGATTGGCAGAAGGAGATGGTAGCAAGGATATGAGGGATTTCGTCTCTCATTGCCTTCGAGAATTACCAAATGACGTGTGTATCTCGAAATCATGATTCGTTTGTCTCGCTCATGTCCATACTAGCGTCTTTCTGCAGATGAGCTTGTTAAGACAAAGTGGATCAAGTCCACTTCGAAAGTAAACGTATCTGTCTTGAGAGAACTAATCCTCAGATATGATGCCTGGATTCAGAGTGGTGGATCTAGAGCTAGTATTGCAGAACCTCTTGATTGGGAAGACGAAGAGAAGAAAGAGTAAGATCTGTTTGTAGTATGGGGAGAGATCTGCTTATCCTTTTCAGCTCACAGAAGATTGCTGAAGAGGACGACGACGACCTCTGGGAGTTCGATACTCTCAGACGTAAATCGCACATGAAAGTGCCAAACGAAGACGAAGACGTGGAGTTCCCCAGTTCCATTGACGTGGCTTCCATAGCGCCCACAGTACGTCCCACACCTACCCGACTACCGACTTCCTTGCGTGGCCTCTTCGATGACGATATCGTTCCAAACGACACTCTCAAGCCATTGCTCCCACCCATGCCAACAACAGCTACACCGATGGTCGCACCTCCAGTTGCACCACTTTCTTCATCCCCTGCGCGGGAGCTTATTAGCACGAAGAAAACGGGGCCATCTGAGGGGATAGATGATGCTCAGTTAACCAAGTACAATGGATTTTCTTTTCCAAGTTATCAACCTCGTAATTCACAAGATACTGCTCCTTCGTTACCTACTTCTCGCCTCCCTCCAACAAGTCCTTCACTGGGTACAAAAGCCCGTCCTGCTAACATGGCCGACGCAGAGTCGCCTCTGGTCGATAACTCTTTTGGAATTTCCCTTTCCAGGAAACCCAGTCTCATCCGCCAAGCTTCAGTTGCCGTGATGGAAAGTACCCCAGAATCACCCCTCATACCTCCTGTGAGACCATTTGCCATGCGAAATAGGAGCGGCAGTTCTTCCAGTAAAGGAAGTGACGGTGCTAATTCCACCAAAAGCTTGGTTCTGCCAGGACTGAAGGATGCGGTCAAGGTGAAGCTTACGCGTTTTCTTTCCGCCCGGCTTTTCATTGATTCCGTTAGGTTCCCTTTCTTACGTCTGAGCATCAAATGGGAATGTCCGATTTACTCCCCCCCTCCCCATCGACTGTCGTTTCTGGTTCTCACCCCGCCATCCATTCGCCCACATCACCCGGTTCGCATAGCCTAGGTATTCGTGGAGACGCGAATGCATCTACGATATCACTTCCCAGCACGAGAACCAGCTCGCCGCCGCGCCTTGACAGGCGGGATAAGCCGGGTTTCTCAAAATTCTCTCATGCTACCTCGCTTTCGTTGACATCAGTCCCTGTGGAGTCCACTCTGGGTCCCCCTATTCCGCCACTTGACTTCGTGTCCCTCGCGGGGTCTCAAGAAGCCACGAATTCTTATCTTGCTCGGACCGTAGATGATCTCACGAGGTGGTTTTCCGTCATTGAGGTCGGTTTCGCGAACATGCTGGAGCAGTCAGGTGGCGATGCAATTGCAGAGGAGCAGGAGGAGACACCAACAGAGCAAGCTTCCTTCAACGCTATTAGTAATGCGGACAGTAATGTCCGTGTGCCACCGAGGCGTACTCCACCCACGGAAATTCTTTGAAAATAACAGAGGATTCCGGTACTATCCACACATCGGCTTGCTAATCATCTACTGGTACCCACGGATGTTATTCGTATACTTCGCAATTTCTTCCCAGCGCCCTGCGCCGTGATATCTATCCGGATTATCTAATGCGACCTTAGATGTAGTTGTGTGCGCTCAGGTATTTTGCAATAATGTCTACCGCCTCTGATACATTGCATTGATCGGTTTTGATATGAATTTCAGGTTGCTCTGGCGCCTCGTACGGTGCAGATATGCCAGTGAACTCTGATATTCGCAGATGAGACTCGTGGGGGACCAACGGGAAATTGGCTCACCTTTAATCTCTCCAGCACGGGCTTTCTTGTACAACCCTTTAGGGTCCCGCTGCTCAGCGACAAAGAGAGGCGCATCGATGAAAACTTCGACAAAGGGGAGATTAGCCTTCTGGTGGAGTTCGCGAGCTACATCGCGGTCCGCGCGGTAAGGAGAGATGAACGCAGTGATCGTAGCGCAGCCAGCGTCTGCGAACAACTTTGAGACCTATTTGCAAATATCTCATGTCGTCAGATTAGACAAGTCGATGTGTGTCACTTTTTCTCCCCTACCTCTCCGATTCGTCTGATGTTTTCGACTCGGGACTTCTCGTCGAAGCCGAGATCCTTGTTCAACCCGAAGCGGACGTTGTCCCCATCGAGACGGTAGGAAAATCTATGTTGGTGCAAGAGGTGTTGTTCGAGAGCGCAACCGATGGTAGACTGCGAGATGAGAACGACGGATCGGACTGAGTTAGCGTTTGAAAGGACCACGATGACGTTGTACCCACCTTTCCGCTGCCGCTCAGACCAGTTAGCCAGATAGTGACGCCCTTTTGTTGCAGCAGCTCGACCCGCTCGGCGGCGCTGATAGAGCCTGACGACATTGTGAGGTGTCAAACCTCGATCTGAGATGTTTGTCCGTACCCTCGTGAAATGTGATATTGGTGGCCATGGACTAGGGGTTCAGGTTGAACTGGTTCTGAGAGGAGATCATTCCACAGGTGCCCTTTTATGTCGATCTTCACTCAGTTGATTAGAGGATCTGGGAAAGACGGGAAAGTCTCCTTCAAGTTGTCAAGTTGCAACGGCCGAAGTCGCCGAGAAATCACGCTGGCCAACAACACACACATGAATTGCACAAGATGAGACCCAATATTTGAAACACGAAATAATACAAAAGGGCCGAATATATCTCGCACTGCAAAGTCCCTCGTTTTCGAAAAAATGTTGGTATAATAACAATGAATGGTACACGGGATCCAAGCATCACGAAGTAGGAGAAGTGCACAGCCAAACAATGGACTTTTTGAGCGCCTCGGTGACCTCTTCTGTGGTCAGGGGCTGGTCTGCGGGAGGACAGTGTACGAAGAGCACTTTAGTCGTGGGCTTGTCAGTTTTCGGGACTGAGCGTCTACTCTCCGCCAAGGAGCAATAGTAGATGAAGTCGCACAGATAATGACCAGCGTCTAGGGAAGAGTAAACTTGCTGCAAGGAAAAGGATGATAAGAGAGAGAGAACACGGATCAGGTGTTCACAAAGTAACACGGCAAATGGAGACCAATACGCTCACCTCGACGCCAGATTGTTTAAGATGGTTCACGAGTTTTTCGACGTCGACGTCAGTGTATATCTCTTCAGGAAAAGATTCGTATCCCTTGCCAAATCCACGTTTCGGGGGTTCGGTGCTGTCAATAGGGCTATCGATGTCGTATCCTAAACGTGCCCTCTCCAACCGCTCCTCTGGCGAAGGTTGAGAAGGAACTCGACTCGCCTCGTCACGCGCGACACGGACGATAGGCGCATGACATCCATTTGCGTCCTTCATATTGTAACCGAATTTGTGACCGACTCTTTCGATGCGCAGCGGACCTCGACCGGCGACTCCTACGTGAAGGACAAGGTCATAGCCATTTGGAGGAGGGGGGAAGGGTTTTTCTACTGGGGGAAGAACAGGAGGACGGGCGTGAAGACCTGGGACGATGGATAGCACTTCCTCGTATGTGACGGACACATCAAAAGATGTTATGCGAATCTCGCGGACGGTCGTCGTCTGATCTGTGGTTGGGGTGGACAAAGGGGGATGATTGCGAGGGTCATCGGGGATCACTGAGTTTACGGGCACCTCGACCTGAAGGACGGTGTTGTGGAGGGGCTTGACGGCTAGCCAGGAAGGATTCTCGGCATAGCGCGAGAAAGGCTGGACCCAATGTCAGGCGCAGGTAATGCAGAATGAAATAAATCCAACTACTGGGTAGGGGGGACTCACACCAAATCCTGTGACGAGGACACAGTAAGGACGAGGTGGTGGTGGTGTAACATGCACCCCGTTGACCGCTGGCATTGTCTGATGCGGGTAAAAAAAAAAAGTAAAAAAAAAAACATCAAAAGATTCTTTACTCTTCCAATCGTGAGAAATGAATTCTATATCAGTACATACACCCGGACGAGCCCGCTCACATACTTGGATTTCAAACTCCGTCGGTTCCTCCGTTCAATGTTGTCCTCAGCCCTCCGTGCACCCATCGTCGCGTCCGTGCGCGGTTCGCGGGCGGCATCTTCCATCGCTCCCAAGTACTCCAACGCTCTCTACTCCGCAGCGCTCGCCAAGTCCCCCCAGGTACTCTCAAAAGTACAGACCGAGCTCAGCACCATCTCGAAATCCATTGCCGAGACTCCCGAGCTGAATGCCTTCATCTCAAATCCGACGCTGTCAGCAAAGGACCGCATAGCTGGTCTGTCCTCACTCTACGCCAAGGCGGAGGGCGCAAAGAAGGAGCCAGTCTCCGACATTACCAAAAATCTCTTTGCTGTCCTTTCAGAAAACGGTAGACTGAACGAGATACAAGGCGTCATCGAGGGCTTCAATGAGCTTGTTGCAAAATACAAGGGAGAATTGGAGGTCACCATCACTTCTGCCGCAACACTCCCAAAGGATATCGCTGCCAAGCTCGAGTTGATTCTCAAGCAGTCGCAAGCCGCGCAACACGCCAGGTCCTTGAAAATGGTCAACAAGGTTCGCATCTTCTTATTCAACTCGACCTTTATTTATTGTCATCCAGGTCAATCCTTCGCTCATGGGTGGGATTGTCGTAGACTTTGGCGACAAGAGCATTGACCTTAGCGTATCGTCCCGCGTCAATAAGCTCAACAATATCCTCCAAGGTATGTCTCACCGCGTAGCAGCCTTCGCATCCTCACACCCGTGATAGAATCAATATGACGTGCAGGATGGTTGGAGCACCTGGTCGTGACGTGTGTGAGGTCATCCGTACCAGGTTTAGAGAGTTGGATATATACTTGCTATGTGTCCCTTTGAGCAGACCTGGGTGTCCTCGAGATACTGTGTGCCAATTGCAGAAGCACTAGAGTTGGACTTGGATTGTGTAACGTGGGATGAGCACCATTCTAGACCGAAATGGTCAATGAGAGGCTCGGCTAGCGATCACTCACTAGCACTGACCAAGTACCCAACTTGAATGGAGACTTGAAGCTGAGTGACTCAACGGTCCCCTGTTCAGATTTTCTGTGTCGTGCATTCGGGATAGAACCCAACAAACTGCCATCGTTACAGTATGACTTCTGGTATGCTATTGGATGTCCGAGTTGGTCGTCCACTGACTTCGGAGTCTAGCTTCAGTAACTTGGTTGGTCCAGGCATCGTCTTGTTTCCGTCATTGACTTTTTGACCCACAGTCCCGTATGTTCATGCCCCGTTCTTGAGCGGGACATTAACAGCCATCTGGACAGCGGTTGCTCAGAAAGCAAATTAAGTGCAAGCCAGCCAGTACCTGCCAAAGAGGAACCCCAACGCAAAATTGCTCCAATATTCTCTCAGGGCCAAGGAAGTCACTTGAAACCACCTCGCATACCCGGGACCGTCGCTCCCGAGGCTGGTTTTGGAGGACCGTCCAAGAAGAAACGGAAAATCGGAGTCTTATCCTCGCAGTCCGTGCCTGATGGCCAAAATCACACCAACAAACGAGTTTTCGATGCAACAGCTAAAGTCAGCACGCCCCTAGCAGAAAGACTTCGCCCACGGAGCCTTGATGAGTTTGTCGGACAAAGACATTTGACAGGACCACATTCATTACTGAGGAATCTACTCGAATCTGGAAACCTTGGTGGAATCATATTTTGGGGCCCGCCGGGGTGAGTGAGTGCTGCTCATTCAACTAGGTGCAGATTAACATCACCACACTACAGCTGTGGAAAGACAACTCTTTCGAGACTCCTGGCTAGAGAAGCAAGTTGCACCTTCAAAGAGTTGAGCGCCACATCATCAGGAATCAATGATGTTCGTAATGTGTTTGATGAAGCAAAGGGGTCTCTTGCGTTGACGGGCAGGTATGAGAGTGACTCATCATGAAGCTCCATGGACTACATCTCTAGCAGGAAAACAATTTTGTTCTTGGACGAAATTCATCGTTTCAATAAGTCTCAGCAGGTACATTCTTCTCTTCCTTCTTGGATGCACCGTCTCATCTCATTCTAGGATATCTTTCTACCATATATCGAAAAAGGCCAAATTCAGGTGATTTACCATATTCGGTGCATTCATGCAACGCGATGCTAAAAGTTTTTGGTTGTACACATCTAGATGATAGGTGCGACAACGGAAAACCCGTCATTCAAGTTGACGGGAGCTCTCATGAGTCGTTGTCGGTCCGTGAGATTAAACATCTATGCGTAACATCTGACACCTATTTAGTGTGTTCACATTGGGGCGCCTCACAGACGAGGAGATGCGAAGCATCATTTCTCGTGCAGTAGAACGTGTTTCTTGCACGAACGAGATAGTTGCATTATCGGCTTTGCAACAACCGTCTAGCTCCCAAGGTTCTGACCAACCCCCCTCGAGTCAGGGATCGGTAGAATCGGACAGCGCTGAAAGTCCGTATCCATTGTACCCCCAATTGACACCTCGTGTCATCGCGTCTCTTATCTCTTTATCTGCCGGGGATGCGCGAACCGCAATTTCTCTATTGGAGCTTGTCCTTGCTTCGAAGAACAACATCCAGGAGGAGGAGCTTCTTGCTTCGTTGCGACAATCGGTGTCCTGCTCGTACGATCGGACTGGCGAAAGCCACTATGACATGATTTCTGCTCTTCACAAGTCTGTGCGTGGTAGTCAGGGCAGTGCAGCAATGTATTGGCTAGCACGTATGCTGACTGCCGGCGAGGATCCTTTGTATATTGCGCGAAGGATGGTTGTCTGCGCGAGCGAGGATATCGGACTTGCAGACAATCATGCATTACCCCTGGTGAGTCGTCGTATGGTTTATCATAGGATCGCTCTTGACAGATTCGCGTCTGTTAGGCAATTGCGACTTTACATGCCTGTCAACAAGTTGGGATGCCGGAATGTCGCATTAACCTGGCTCATCTTATTGCCTATCTCTCTGAAGCTCCGAAGAGCACACGTGCGTACGAGGCCTATAACTCGGCCGAGGTGGCAGCGAAATTGGATGTCGCCGCACCGGTCCCAATGGCGATGCGGAATGCGCCTACAGGGCTAATGAAAGAGCTCGGTTATTCCGAAGGATACAGATATAATCCTCATTATGCGTGAGCTCTCTCGATTGAAAGTCGATTCAAATCTTCCTGATATTCCTTCGAGACATCCTGTGCATAATGATTATCTACCTCCGAAACTTCGCGAGGAGGTGTTCTTGAAGGGACCTAACGATATGTCTAATAAGGTCTGGGATGAGGACGCCCTTGTGAGGTGGGAGACAGAGTGTGGTGGAGGGCGTCCTTGGTCCGGCCGTCCAACTGCCTCACCACCAATTCCTTGACTTATGAATTTCGAGTTTGCTCCGCGGTGTATTCAGTGTACCCATTTCTGATAATATTGGTTGTCACGTGACATCAAGACTTGATCTAGACTGACCGGGGCTCGCAGTTGAAACGTTGACCAATAAGCAACCTCGAAAGGTTTTCGAACTATATCTAACACAGTCCTACCTGGAAATGACACGCAATGAATGGTGTCCGCAATCTGAACAGTCGAAACCCCTTTGCGTTCATAGCACGACGTGTATTCCAACTCTTGCGGGACACGCAGTTCCGACAAGGCGACAAATTAGAGCGGAGCAGTCGGTCTTTTAGTCGGTCCTCGTCCAATCAGGGCTCCCGCCGAGCGATAACGTTCCCGAACAGGTGTCAACAGGGCCCATTCAACAAGAAAGCGAATGCCTTCCTGATTATCATGGGTAGCGCAGCAGCGAACTCTGCCCTTGGTACTGAAGTCGCCGCAGTCCAGCACTTGTACTACAACATCACGCCTAATGCCGCGGCTTTGATTTCTCGAGTCAGCTCCTGGGCTACGGAATTGGGCGGGATTACGTGCCGCATGTACCCACCCGACACTTGACCGGGGTGTCTGAGCTTGTTGCACTTGTGTAGCCTTTCTCTCGTACCCATCCAAGATGATGTATCCTCTGATCCTCCCCTTGATCTTGATGTTCGATGCTTTGTACAAAGGCGGGCAAGTAGCAAGGAGAAAATTCAAGATATTTTATTGCGTATTTGGCGCGTAAGTTTTTCGGCAGGTCTGAAAGTCTGTTGTCCCTGACTTACTAGTTGACAGGATATCTATCTGGGAGCTTTTCCTTTAGTGGATCTTCCCGTTGCTCACAGGATTTTCCTTTTTCTGTCTGGCGAATCCTAATGGCCCCGCGTTCTCCCGTGTTTTCGGTGGCACCAATGGTAACAAAGGTCTTGGGTTATTGTCTATTTGCATCGACTGGCAAATAGGTTCTTTCCACCTCGTAATCGACTATTCCCTGCAGTACGTATATCCCAGGCGGAGTCAACACGATGACCATTCCACTCAAAGCTCATGCAAGTCTGCGTTCATCGAATGAGTCGCGCAATGTTGACGTCCATTCAGGTATGCAACTTCATTGGCTATATTCTCTGCATGTAAGCTTTTTGAAATGTACATAACATGCTGACTTAGTTCGATTAAGTCGTCTTGTTGCGGTATATTATAACAAGATCTGGCAAGCACCGAATTTCTCAATCGTAGATCGACTCCAACGAACTGTTTACCACTCTTTCGTTGCTACCTTTCGCAATTGCTTTATTATGAGAATGGCACACAGTATGATCAGACGCTAATTCTCAAGGCAAACTACGAGGGAGACCCAATTTTACTTGCGGAGCAAGGACTTCCCTGGTGCTTGTCCTCGCAGGTGGTCAACTTACTAGCCACGAACCCGGGACCCGCTGCGACATTCGCCCACCACCACCTCTGGAACATGAACGACCTTCGTGCTGCATGGAGTTGGGCGAGCCCTCGCGCCTCAGCGAATCATGGCAAACCTTCAGCTGGAAGTTCTGGAAGAATGATGGCATGAGGGACGTATCTGAGAATGAGGAACTTGATCCTTATTATCATTCGGAGCTGCATTCACAGCCAAAATTATTGGTGCCCTCTTTACAGTAAGGGGGATTGGCCAAGTATTTACACCGGCCAATACTCACGCTCTTGATTGTTACTCATCAACGTGAAATTCTTCTTTCAACTCAAGGAACGAACATTTGGTCTGGTCAGCAACCGCAGCAGGGATCATTCTCAGGCTATTGCCTGGGGCGGCCTCAGCCACGAGCAGTTTCCGGTGGGTGCTCGGTTTATTCATTCCCATTCTGTTCTGGGTTTCCCATCGCGTTTGGCCGAGCCTGTGGGTTCGACTACCTTTACACACCTGTGATTTCGCCCTTTTCAGGGCGCGGTTGGAACTGTACACCCAATGTAATTTTGATTGGTTCCATGCTCGAGAAGTCAACTGTCCAGTAATATTTACGGCACAGGTAGCACAGCCACTTCTTGATGCCGCCGCTTCGGAAAATGGAGCCACTCTGAGATCATACTTACCATACACATGTTGTCACGACACATATGAGTAAGCCAGGGACTCAGACTCCTCCTCGGGTTCCTTCCAGTCCTTCAAGTTGGTCCCGCTAGTTTCTTGAACCAAAGTATTCACTTCACACCCCCTCAAGGAAATTGTTGTTTCTCCGAGGACAAAAGACCCGGAATTCGTAACCACCGCCTCAACAACAATAGCTGTGAGTACAATGGAAACAAGCACGCTTCCAACACGCAGCTTAACCCCATAAACTGTTATATTATTTCAGCGAGGCCCATCTCCGTGATAGCTGGCTCATCCCCATCCTTTGACTACCCACCCATTCAACACACATGCTCGTCGCCCGGATGCGACGTCTTGCTTCCCTATTATTTCTTCTTCCTGCCCTCCAGGTTTCTGCCAAGGATGATTCACTTTGTGAGTCCTACTCTGTCTACACGAAATTCATCTCATGAGTTGACTCGCACACTTCTCTCGCAGTCACGTCCTCCGTCACTTATTGTTCAGAACCTGATGCCCTCCTTATTCAACAATTCGATGTTGCCTACTTTCAAAAGAATGCATCTATCTGGTTCAACATCTCTGCAGCAAGCGTCGTGAGTTTTGCAGCCAACTTTGCTCAATGGTTTCAGTCCCATATCATTTGCTCGGCAGGAACCCAACGTCAGCGTGTCTGCTAACATCATGTTGAATGTCTACGGAATGCATCCCTTCAACTTCACTCTCGACCTTTGCTCTTTGTTCAACGGTGCACTGTGCCCATTACCGACCTACAACTTCACAGGATCAGATTCCATCCCCCTCCCACCTTCTCTGGGCGTAAATGGTAAGATCCCGAACATAGCTTTTAAGATACCAGACATCGAAGCGTGAGCCTTAGTGACTAATTCCTCTGGCATCGCTTCTCACATTATCTGGTAGTTATGCACAGCTGACACTCACGGACGTCACTACCGGCCAGCTGAAGGCTTGTGTTCAGGCAACCTTGGCTAATGGGTGGTCGGCTCATCAAGTCGCGGTGGAGTGGGCCACAGGAGCTCTCGGTCTTCTTGCACTTCTTTCCGCGATCTGGCATTCGAAATCATCGGATGCTCTGGCACCATATCGTTTGTTCGACCTGTTCTATCTCTTCCAGTGGGCGGCTTCGACGGCTCTTCTAGATTTAAATTATTCATCGGTCTACATCGCTTTCGCGACCAACTTTTCATGGACACTCGGCCTATTTCCAGCTTCAGCAACATCCCCAATCCAACTTTCCATAAACAACATGCGCCATCTTACTGGAGGCAATATGGCGGATGCAACTTCTGGTTCAGCGGTCGCTTTGGTCAATAGAGACCTGAGCCCTTACAATGCTGTGACTACACCCCTTTCCAATCATCAAGGGACCAACCTTGCGACGGAAACACTCATGGTACTGCGAAATCTCACGAGACGAAGAGTTACATTGCCTGCTTTTGCTGGCAGTGTGCAAGAACTTGATACTGCCGGAACTGTGCAACTTGTCACCGCAACTTCAAGTAATGTGCTTCAGGCTGGTGTCCCTATCTACGCGGAGTACGTGGGAATCGCCACGGCCAACGCATTCATGACTACATTTCTCGTGGCATTGATGCTTTTGGCTATCCTGGCAGCGATGCTTGCGCTAGGCTACGGCGTTGTTGTGCTTGCTGGCTGGCGGACGCAATCCACCAATTCTATGCGCCGAAAAGAACTGTATCCAGCACTCGCGTACGCGTGGTTATTGCGTGTGGTGAGTGTAGATTAGCTTTCTGACCTAGAGATACCTGTTTATGCGCTTGAATCAGTGTCTTGTTGCCGTCACCCCTGTCAGCATCTTCGCTATGTATCAGTGGACACTCAAAGACTCCTGGCTGTCAATCTTGCTCTCGGCCGTGCTCTTTCTAGCATTGTTCGGCTTTCTCTTTTTCTCCATCTTTCGCGTCATTCGCCTCGCCATCCGTGCTACACCATATGCACTGTATACACGACCCAACATCATCAATGCATATGGTCCTCTATTTGCCCTCTACCGTCCAGAGAGGTATTTCGCAGGAATACCCTTCCTTTTTGGCATTCTTGTGAAAGCCATGTTCATCGCTTTCGCCCATGCGAAAGGAACGGTGCAGGTCATAGGCATCCTGGTCATCGAGTGTGCGGTTCTCGCCTACCTGTTGTTTCTCCGGCCCCACAAGTCGAGGGGAGCTGACATTCTGGCAACATATATGGCACTTACCCGCGTCATATGTACTGGGCTACTAATCGCCTTCATTCAAAGCCTGAATGTTGCAGCCATTCCTCGCGTTGCGATTGGCATCGTAATTGCCGTCATTATCTCCATCGCCGTTGTCGTCATGTTCGTCAACACCCTTGTCAACTTGATAAAGATGCCTACATGGTTTCGACGACACAAAGCTCCACCCTCCGATGTGTCGACTTTGGAGAAGGGAGAAGAGGAAGACATACCCGGTCGGCCTCGAAATCCAACACCAGATAGGAATGTTCCGCTAGATCTGGATCTGAACCTGAACCAACCGTATCCAGAGAGCCCGTCGTCGTCGTCGGTTCCTACAGAAGAACGCAGCGCTTACTCTGAGGAGTCAGGCTCCACGACCCTTGGTTCACTTCTACCAAGACGGTGGTCCTTGCAACCATCTGTTCCGTCGCATTCGCGCACACCTTCGCAATCGCAATACTCGACGACAAGCGCGTCGTCACCTCGTCATTCTCACCCTCCTTCACCACTTTACTCGCAATCGACAATGCACAGTAAGCACCCGAGAATTGACGAACATGAACCCAATGCATTCTAGATACTCGATTACCTCCGTCTTGTTTTCTTGCACTGTTCATTGCATTTCCGTGTGACTCATTTGCATTCTTCATTTCCTGCATCACTCTTTCACCCCATAGCACTAGATCATTACTGCATACATAGGCTGGGTATGCGGTAGCTATCCCAGATAATTTATATAGCAAAGTCTATAGCCCAATTAAATAAATAACTTGGACTAACACATTACGTATTGTCACGTCACGCGTCAAGGAGCGCGGCAGGAGGTTCGCAGTTGCTCATAAACACATTGTCGGCCTTCCCCAGGCTCCAGCGCAGAAAAAATGCCTGCGAAAAGCTCTCTGAGGGACAAGAACAAAAAACTGACCGATTTTTTCACGCAGAAGCCATCTGCGTCTGCGCCAGCGCTGGCGACGTCCTCCACTCCTGCACTAACGACGATGCCCATGACGCGAAGGTCAGCAACACGAGCTTCAACGACCGCCCTGGATCGCGAGTCTTCCATCAATGTTGGTGGGTGCCTCATTGTAGTCGCCTCTTCTGTTTTCTTATGCCCTCTAGGCGCTCCACCCCGGACGCGCAGCACTTCAACGACAGCAACACACAAACGTGCTCGTTCACCTGATTGTAACAACTCCGGCAAATCTCTCCCTCCCAAACTACAAGCCCCTAAAAAGCCTAAGAAAATGTTCCAGTCTGAACCGCCTGCAAAGCGCCCGACGGCCGTCGTATACGTTACCTCTCCCTTCCGCACAGCTCAGGCTCAGAGGCCTACAGTGCAGGCAGCTAACAACGCCTTGGTTAGGTCTCCTTCGGGTTCCAGTAAGCAAGTTGTTTGCGGTAGTCAATCTGATGAGGTGGAGCTCGTTCTGCCAATCCCAGAACCGCGTGACCTTGGACAGGTTGCAGATGGTATTCACACGTGGAGACAGAATGCATCCGAGTTTTTGCACTCCTCTTCACCATGCGCACGCGAGGATGTCATGGAAGTGACTTCTTCATCCTCTGTCCGCGGTTCGCCCCCAGTAATAACACGGAGTGGCTCTCTTCATTTTGATGTGCCTGTCCACTTTGCGGTGACGCCCAGGGTCAGCGCCGCTTCGAAGACACCCATCGTCGCATCTACATGTTTTCCTTCACCGCCCGACACGGATGAGCTTCCGCCGCTTCCTCCCACCCCAGAACCCCTTGATCCGGAAGCAAAGACTGCCAAACTTATCGCAGAAATTAAAGCCAAGGCATTTGCTGCCACCCAGTCCAGTGATGATGATCAGCTTCTTGCATTTCGTGAACTTGAAGACAGTGACGATGATGAACTTATTGATGAACTCCCTCTGATCGGTAACGCAAAAAAGGAGCCCAGGTGAGCTTGCCGAATCTTGAATCTTGACTTTTACCCTGAAGTTCGTAATTTTGCCGCATCCCGACGAACAAGTGATATGCTCTCTTCTCCACTCTCAAGTGTGCCCTCAACCTTCGACGACGCAACGGTTAATCGTTGTACTCGCAGAACCCCGGAACCCCGCTCTCCGTCAAGGCGACTAACGCGAAGGTCTACGAGAACTTGTAGAGCTGTATCAGCCTCTCAACTACCTGCGGCAACTGCGGAGTCGTCTCCTCTTGGCAAAACAAAGTCATTGCCACCGAACCGCAAAAAATCACAAGCAAAAAATCCTCTGGAGGCTCTTTTACGCGAGAAAAAATTGGAGGAAAAACGTGGAACGAGTAGTGCCGCTCTTCGTCTCGCAGAAGAAGCGATCAAGGAAGGTTCTCGCGAGGCATCCGTCATCTCTGGCGATGAATTGGACACTATAGGTCAGTCACATCTCACGGATGAGCAAGCCGCTTGGAAAGCCGTCCACGAATCTCGCAAGTCCACCAGCCCCGGTGGCCGAAGTGATGTAGAAGATTTTACGATTGGGGATCGCGAGTCCAAGATGTTGGGTACCGTTGCCGGTGAAGCTATCAACAAGATACTTGTTGGCAACAAAGCTCGTAAAGGAAAGGACAGGGCGCAAAATATAAATCAGAAGATGACTTTGGGTGTCGCATTGTGGATGGGATCCTCAGATGAAGATATGGTGGTGGATTCTGTGTCAATCCCACACTTATCAGGTCATCCCCTTCTGATCTGCATAGACGACTGCCTCAGAAGTGGTGGTATGTGTCTTTTGATGACCCAAAGCTGGCCACAAGGTTAACCATACGTTATTTAGACGATTCGCTGCCGGACTTAATTCTCCGTACTGGAGCGCTTGCTGCTGTGCCCAGAGACACTCTTATGTCAAACATCCCCCAACTGCTCGACATCGGTAGGTTCTGTCGTGATTTATCGTTGTGACGCCGACATTTTGGTAGCCATGTTCGCTTCTTCACAGATAGCCGATGCCATCCGCATCGCCCTTCGTGATCTGTGGGAGTTGGACCCACAGAAGGTACGACTGCCTTTTGCTGCTTTCCTCTTCGTATTAGTTCGGTTAGGTGCTAGTCCCTTGGTCCTCGAGAGAGTCGGATTCATCACGGAATGCGGCCAGAAGAACCACGTTACCCATGAAGTTCTGTTGCAAGCTATAAAGAGGCTTCTTGCGATCGTCAAGGCGGCAAGCTTGTTAGTAGAATTTATGCTGCATTTGATAACCAGAATACTCACCAAATACATTCCTAGTAGTGCTGGTGTTTTTGCTTCCGATGACGTAGCAAATGTGGTGTTAATCCTGGTTATCATGGGACTCGATCCATTGACCTCGAGCGCGCTTCATACGCAATTGAGTATCAGCATAGACCTCGTTTGCAATCATGGCGCGACCGATTCTGTTGTGCGTGACCCTCCATGTCGTTTAAATACCCCTGTCTAACGTTGAATCACTTCAGCTCAACGATATCCATGAGAAGGTCTCAAACTTTGCCAGACAGTTGTCGCCTACTAACAAAGCTCGGTTGATCTCGTTTTTCGCAAGCGGTAGTGGACATACAAGGTGTATTGCACGACACCTCGCTTATTACCTCCTTGTTTCCGCGCCAAATACCCCGAACGTGTGTTTTTCTCATCCAAATCGCAGCATAACAACTAAAATCTCACTCAGGACCGAGCACCTCCACTTGAACCACTCGTCTTGCTACTCTCTCCTGATGCTGGCTCCTGCGAGCTCTTCGACGTCACAAATCAATCGATGGATTACGAGGATCTCGGGCATTACGTTAATATCCTATCTGTAGCGCTCATTGATATTGCGCCGTATGCTGAAGAAGAACGTGCTTTCATGAAGCCCGCGACAGTGCAAGGGAGTCCAAACAAGTTTAAGAAGCCACTAGTGCCACCTCTTGAGCTTCTCCACCGAGTCCTTGAGGTTCTACAGAGTAAAATTGGTGCGTGCTCACTTGCACTGCAAGGGAAAGCATTGACACCTCGCTATCCTAGTTGACACACGTGCTGCTCATCTTGACCGATCGAGAACAAAGGCTGCAATTCAGCGTCTGACGATGCGTATCTGCTATGACCGTATGGCGCTTATGGGTCCGCGCCGACGGGAGTCCACTCTAAAAGCCTACTTTTCGCCACAACGTCATTAGATCAATCTGCGGAGACGCCTGACCTGTTTTCATGTATCATGCATTGTGCATTGGCAATGGTCTTTCGTTTCGTTATTATATCGTTTTCCCGTGGCACATATATTACTATGCTCCCGATGTTTTCCTTCGCTACAGGTGACTCCTTCCTAATGCTTACTACCCTATATAATACGCCCTGCATAGGTACTGTATTCAATCAGTTACTATCATTGCTCCCCAAACGCGAAGTCGCACCAGATACGAAATTGCATTCACAACTCGTAATTATATATGTTTTAATAACGAGATTCCAATTGTAGAGAGCACAGGGGAGTCACTCTCGCGCTGGTATTCATGCTCCGCTTCGGCCACGTTTAGCATCTACTGCCAGTGGCTCAATACAAACTCGATGAACTTGGGGATCGAATCTCCTTGGCTGCACCAAGTTTTCTCGGGTTCTTAACACGACTTCCATGCCGTGCGTGACAATTTCGCATTTCGGTTCCATTCTGTGGACCCCAAAGCATCTCCTCTCGTAGCCAAGGGTTCAAGCTCAAGCTTGCAAATCTCCAGATCCGAAGAAAAATAAATGAAGTAGTTGTGTTGTTATTCAAGAAATGGTCGAAATTTCGCATTTGGCGGGAAATGATAGTATATATACACTTCGTCCCCACCTACTTGGAAGCCAGCGTGGCCAACAGCGGGAAACACTGAGACGAGCAGACGACCACGCTCTATAGGGCGACTACGACGTACGGGTACAAGATCAACCCCCTGTGAAAACTGGTTATGACCTGGTACGGTCATATCTGGCGCTATATGAAACCTGTCGTTACCGTGTGACCCCGTGTGACCAGATATGGAATTTTCATGTTGCGGATCGATACGGTCTGCATCACCACTATCAATAGAGCGCATGGACACACGTTGAAAACGCGTACGATGGCATCACCTCGTTGCGAGCACGACGCATCGTAGTACATAGTCCTCTGCCCCTGCAATCCAATACCTCGTTTCCTCCCACTTCCATGGATCCGATTCGCAAGTCTGCGTCCTCTCAAGCCGAAAAGCAATTGGTATGTACTTGTCAGAAGTACTGCAATGCCCAGCCTCGCCTCCTCGCCGAAAGAACTTTCTATCGACACCTTGCAGAAGCCCAAGACAACGAGCGCATCAAGATTATTGCTTTGAAGGCAGTAACTACACTCGACGCCGCTCATGCTGTTCTTGCCCACCGTCAGAGCATCCCATCCCAAGATAGATTACCCGCACAACCTGAGCCTGGGCCGAGCACAAAGTTGTCTCAAAGCGCGCGCCGAGCCGAGACACAACGAGCCCTCGCCAAGAGAGCCCGAGAAACACCAGAAGCACACTCTCGTATTGGCAAAAGGAAGTGTGCCCGAGTCCGGAATGATCCTAGCGCAGCACCCGTAAGTTATACCTGCTTCTTGTGTCGTCTATGTTGGCGTATCTATATCATTTGTAGCCCGATGTACCTGATCGAGGGACGCCAGTCCCAGAACGTTTCCATTCACCTGGACTGGACCGGTTTTCGCCAGGTCCTCCAGAGAATCGCCCTGACGCACCTCTGCATGGTCCAAATCCTCCCGGACGCTCTCCTGCTCCCGAAGAGCACCTTGAGGCCCCACCAGATCCTCCTGAGCGCTCTCCCACTCCTGAAGAGCACCCTGAAGCCCCACCACAAGGTCCAGATCCTCCTGAACGCTCTCCAATTCCTGAACGACCCCCGAGTCCACTTCGCGCAGACCTGCGACATAATCGGCGTATCCGTCGTATTGCTTACAATAGAAGGCTACCACCTCCAATTGATCTCGATGAACTCTTTCGGGCTACGAGACTCCCCAAGCTGCAGAAAAATTTAGACTTTGTCATGCTCGTGAAGAACGCGTCATTTGAGGATCCTATTGCAAAAATAACCAATCAAATGCTTCATAGACTCCGAAATCCCCCAGAAGCCCCAATCGAGATCGAGCATATAGGTGTTCGACATAGCATCTGTGTTTACCTTGCGCTGGAGCATGCGTCTCAGAATGCGTACAATCGAGTCATCCGATCAACACGACATAGCTTCCCGGGGGCACCCGCACTTGAGCGTTTACTCTCCTTTCATGCTGTCGAAAATTTGGTCGCTGCGTATACAGGAATTGAGCCCATCGAACACGCCATGTGTCCCAACTCTTGTGTTGGCTTCACTGGACCATTCGAGGACCTCCAGAACTGCCCCGTTTGTGGTCAATCTCGATGGAACGAGTCCAGACTACAAGCCACCCATGGTCGAGTCAAGGTTCCCGCAAAAACCTTCACAACGTTACCTCTCGGGCCACAGCTTCAATGTCTTTATCGTGATCCTGCAAGCGCGCATCAAATGAAGTATTTATTTCGACGAACTCAGGAAATTCTTGATGAAATCGAAGATTCCGAACGTATCTCTGTCATCGATGACATCGCGGCAGGCTGGGACTATTTAGGCGGTGTTCTCGCGGGCGATATCAAAGAACATGACGTGGTATTGATGGCTTCACTTGATGGCGCTCAATTGTACGAAGACAAGGACTCTGACTGTTGGCTGTATCTTTGGGTCGTCCTCAACCTTCCTCCGGATCGGCGATACCGCAAGGTACACGTTCTCCCAGGTGGGTTTATCCCAGGGCCAAAAAAGCCTAAAAATATCGATTCATTCCTTGTCGTCGGCATGCACCACCTATCTGCGCTTCAAAATGAAGGCCTCAAAATATGGGACGCGTCTCGCAACGATGTTTTTCGCTCAGACATCTATTTTCTCTTCACGACGGCTGACGAACCAGGGCTTGTATACTGGGATGGTCTCGTAGGACATTGCGGCAAGAACGGTTGTCGGTTGTATTGTGGCGTTAGAGGGCGACACAAAGATACTCGCTCACACTACTATCCTGCCCTCCTTCTCCCGGATAACTCGTGCAATGGAACAAACCACCCAGATATATCATCAGCTGCGCTTCCTCCTGCTGGTGACCAAGCGTATTCAGAAAACCTGTTCCACCTCATGTCCGCGCCTAACCAACGTCAGTATGAGTTACGTCGCACTGAAACCGGGGTGACAAAGGCTCCACTTATCCTCGGTCTTAGCCACACTCGCTCCCTAGGTGTTCCTCTTTGCATGACGACCGACATCATGCACTTGGCAGCAAATATATCAGACTTGCTCATTTCTCTTTGGCGTGGTTCGATTGCTTGTGCACCCACTGATAGCATCGCAACCTGGGATTGGGCAGTCCTTCGTGATGAAGAAATTTGGCAAGCACATGGACGTGCAGTTGAGCAAGCCGGAAACCATATACCTGGCTCGTTCGATACAAAACCTCGCAACATCGCTGAACAGATCAACACCGACTACAAGACCTGGGAATTCCACCTTTATACATTCGGCCTTGCTCCTGGTTTACTCCACTCTCTCCTCCCAGAACGCTATTGGAAGAATTTTTGCAAGCTCGTCCGAGGATTTCAAATACTGGCACAACATACGCTCCCACACGAAGAAGTAACTCAAGCATGGGTTCTATTAGCTTCCTGGGAACGCGAGTTTGAGGAACTTTATTATCAGCGCCGTAACGATCGCCTCCACTTTATTCGACCATGCGTACATCAAGTTCTCCATCTTGCCCCACAAACATTCCAAAAAGGGCCGTGTATCTGCACCGCACAATGGACGATCGAACGAACCATTGGGTATCTCAAGCAGGAAATTCGCCAGCCATCAAATTACCTTGTAAATTTCTCGAAGGAAGGTCTTCGACGTGCGCGTGTAAACGCTTTACTTGCAGCAGTTCCTGAGCTTGACGACTTGCATGCTGGCCTTCCAAGTGGCTCTATTGACCTAGGAGAAGGCTATGTACTCCTCCGTAAACGTGATAAGGTACCCGTTTTCCCCCCCTTCGGTACTGGGCATGCCATCGGAACCTTCCTCGACCGCTTTGTTCCCCTCCCCAAAATCAGACGATGGGCGCGTCTTCGATTACCTAATGGCCAAGTTGCTCGGAGTGCATGGAGGGAGAATTTGAGGGCTTCTAATAACCTACGAATCGCGCGGATGATAAAAGTAGGTTGTCTTGATCTTCTACTATCGTTGTATGCTCACAATATAAGTTTATCTTACTTGGCAATATCATGTTCGGGGAAGTTCTCTACTATACAAGACTTACAGTGGGAGACGAGAATGACTACAGGTTTGTTGATGTCGTACCAGCTCAATATTTCTCACTTCCTGATGCAAACATTATAGGTTCACCGATGTTGCGCTAGTCCGACCTTTCTCACTTCCCAATGCAAACATACTACAGCAATCACACGCGACATTACCTGTCTGCCAAACGACCGAAGCAATCTTGGTCGTGAACGTACGTGATATTATTAGTGTTGTTGCAATGATTCCGTACAAACAACCGGGTGAAGCCATCGAGGGAGATGAGGAACATTATTTTGCAATGGAGTGTCCTGGACTTGCAGTCTCACATTTTTTGGGTGCAGAAGGTGCAGATGACGAGGACGACGAGGACGATGAGGACGACAACGTAGAGTAGAATGCAGCAAAACATATTTTCACATTGACTTTGCGAGTACTATACATTTCATTGACAGAGCACACACTTTCCCGACTGAACGTACACAACACCCCAGAGACCAAACGAACGCGCCATCTACTTGCGAGACCCACTCACTGTTAACGTTGGCTTCTCATACTTGTATGACTGTTTCTTGACCTGATTTTCCTGTAAAAATATATTAGTACGACGCATCAATGTGCTGTATATATGCATGAATTGTGAATTACCTTGTTTTGGGCCGAAACGGTGCTCACATTCGCTTTGCTAATGACATCCGGGAAATCAGATTCAGGTTCGGTTACACTGTCATTTGGATCTTATGTATGCGCAGATACTTAGTACAATATAAAATCCAATCATGTGTTACAACGTACCATATTCGCGGACGCGTTTCTTGCCTTTGTTGAGGGTAATAAGTGGCAGCACCGTCGGTGTTGGCTCTCTTTTCGAGACAGCAGGGGTGGCAGATTGTGTGTGAACATGTTGCATGCGAACACAAGAAGATACAACCTCGATTGTCTGTAAAAGCAGCGCGTCAACGATTTTGATACAAATAGGACATGACTTACCAATGGGCCGGGAAATTCGGGATTATAGGTGAAGAAATACGTGTCCTCAGGGTGTCTCAGTGGAACCGCAATTTGAACGAAGTTATCTGTGGACGACATGAGTACTAGCGTAGTGAAACAGTGAAGGTTTGATATCTACACCCCAAAGCCGGAAACATCCGTGATTACATAATCAGATCAAGAGATTATCAGGATCTCCCCCTTTTTCATCTTCTTTCCGCTCCCATACCAACCCACCCATTCCTTACGAGCAAGTACTATGCGCGTTCGAAAGCCCTCTCTCTTCACATTATCTTCATCACCCTCTTTATCGGATAATCCAGGGGCACCAAACGGCATGCGACCACCCCCATCTACGCAACTCCCAGCTCCAGGCCCATCAGTATCACAAATTCCACCAGTCTTCCCACCAGCTGTCAACTTCTCGCCGGCGGCACCTTTTATGGACCAATTTTCCATAGTTAGTTACATTTACAGTATTTGTCATAGATCTCGTGCACATCTGGTAAGTAGACAGGTCCTAATCCGCTCTATGTGGAGTATATGCGCGACCTGCATATTGCACATGAACGAATCAAGCAGCTCGAGACTGAAAATACAAAGCTTGTTGTCGAGCGCGATACACTCAGGTACGATGTCGAATTCTAAGTTTGTACTAATTCCATATTATTTTTAGGGATGTACTAAATAAGAAGGGGGGCAGTGTTATTGATCCTGTTTTATCCGACCGTCCTTCTCGCAACTCTCACCCTCACATCAAGTTCTGGACTGCCAAGGATTACGAGGCCTGGTTAGACTCTCCCGAGGCACAAGTCGCACAACAAGGCAAAGAGCCTTATCTTGAAGAGGAGAACGGTGAGCCTGTGTCATCCGAGAGACTAAGAAGCATCCGCGCATGTATACGAAGTGTCTGGGCCGAGCTTGTCAATCTGAAACGGGCGCCACAAGCTTGGGGGGAATTAGATGTGACTGGGCGTGAAACTTTTCACTCCCATGTCGAACGGTCCTTTCCTCTCTTCAAGTGCGCAGAAGGTCACTGGAAACTCGAGCGACTGGCACGAGCAAGTTACCCTGCATGGCGCCAGAACTATATTGACAAGGACGGGAACTGGTTAAATAAGGAGGCCAGGAAGTTGAAGAGAAAATTCAAGCGCGAGGAGGGGTCTGTACCTCCATTGAAGAAACCAAAAGGTGATCATGTATCGTTCTAGATTGAGCCGTTGGCAGCTCTACTGATGAATACCCTTCTCAGCGGAGCCCACTGGTAATCCACCCGCTCAATCGACAACCTCTTCATCACCAAACGAGACAATCGCTGTTCCAGGCACAGTTTCATCACCATCCGTTAAGATTAATCCATCCACAGCTCTCGAGGCGCTCAAAGAACAAGAGTCCCACAACACCGCATCTGAATCACTCGATGAAGGAGGTCCTGGAGGTGCAGGACAGCCTGGCTTGGACGTGCCCAACATCAATCCATCCATGGCTTCCGAAGTGCTCCAAGAGCAAGAGTCCCGCAACCCACAGTTTGCTGCGTCGACCGCATCTGGATTACCCGATGAAGGAGACACAGAACAGCCTGAGATGCCCATGATCAAACCTTTCGATCCATTGTGAGTACGTATCGTTGGGTGTGCAGCATGGCTAACACAACGTCAGGAATGCTCTCGCAGATGTCGCTGCGAAACTGGATGTTGTCATTCCTAACATTAACTCAAGCTCTCTTCCAAGTCACACATCCAACTTTACCACAAGTCCATCATTGAATACGACTGCTTCTCCTGGGCCCTTGAATGCTAGTACCGCAAGTGTTGCCGACCCTAACCCCATTCCAAAGCCCGTCGCTTCCTCGAAGAAGGTGGTGAAAATGCGTCCAGGTCCTGTTCAGAATGGAAGGTACGGACTCGGCAATCCCAAGCACGACTTGCTAATCACGCTATTAGGAACTTGTGCGCACACCGTTGGCTCAAACATTTCAAAGATACGAGCAGTGGGACTACCGCCGAGTTTAAGATATACTATGATGGACTAAGTGCAGCACAACGAGAGGTAAGTTTAATTCTCATTTGCGACCACTAACTGACACCCATCCTTAGGCATATGACAAGGAAGCTCGGGAACTGGTGAGGGAAATTTGATTATACTATTCAGTCTAATGGATTATTCTTTAGGTCTCCAACAAAGCCTGGAGCAAGGATGTATACAACGGCAACATTCATTAGCAACAATCAATTCTTCTCCGAGTCGTCTCTGCAATTTTCGTTCTCGTCGGCGTCCATTCGTTTGCTCGCTTCTGTCTGTTCTTGTCACTTGTACCATCATTCGCTCACTTTCCTGCAGCTGCTTTCATCCACTGCTGTCTGTTCTTGTCGCCAATACCATCATTCGCTCCCTTCCTGCAGCCACTCTCGCCTGCTCCTGTCTGTTCTCATCGCTTGTACCATTACTCGCTCGTTTGCCTGCAGCTGCTCTTGCCTGCTCCTGTCTGTTCTCGTCGCCCATACCATCATTCGCTCGCTCGCCTGCTCCCATCCGTTCTCGCCACTCGCCACATCATTTGCTCGCCACCTGCTCCGTCCATACTCAAGTTGTTTCGCCCATGCTGTACATCCATTGTCGTTTCTGCATAACCCATCACTGCGCCCATTCTGCTTTGGCCCGGGCACTTTACTTGCACCACTTCTGCATATCCTCTCGTTGCGCCTCTCGTTGCGCCTATCCTGCTTTGCATGTAGTATGTTTTCTGCTTCGTACATCATGTTTTTGTATTATTCTAGAGAATTAAATACAAATATGATGTCGAGCAATCTGAATATGACCAGGTATGACGAGAACGAAGCGCCTACATATGTTTCATATCCAGTCACATCTGGTAAGACTGTGTCATATGAACTTGGGCGAGACCTAGTGGGTCGTAACATGATCAGATGTGACTGAATATGAAACGCGTGAGTGGATTCATACTTGCGCACATCTGACTATGCCCCGTCATATCGAAAATATGAAATAACTGCCATTTTGCAGGGAGATTATGAGCACATATGAATTCTATATTAACTGCCCTACTGGTCCGATCTGGTCATATCCGACCATACCAAGTCATAACCAGTTTTCACAGGGATTCAGATCTCATCATATCGCGCGCGTCAAACCACTGACCTGCAACAGGTCATCAACGCGATGACCTCAACCCACATCATCTCCGCTGATAGGTTCCGCAGTTCGGATGCACGCGATATCCAGCTTGACGACCAAGTTGCAGCCGCTTTGAATTCATCGAGGTACGCATACGCATTTTTGTATTATAACGACCAACATTATTAAAAGGTGGTACAACTTAATTGTTACCGGCAACGCCGTCCTGACGCCGCTCTAGCCACGGACGATGGCGTCAAGCTCCTTGCATCTGAACGTCTGCACGTCAAGATCCGCGGTCAATCTGGCGATGAGGAAGATAACGATAATCCCGGTAGTTCAGGCACCTTCATCCTTCACAGCTGCGAAGAGATCGGCATATTCGCGAAGGCTAAAGCTCCCCCGGAGCGAATGGATATCTCCTCGTCTCTTCCTCCGAGGAGATCGGACGTCTTAGATGCCATAATGAACGACTCGCTGCTTACAAGCAGTAACGAGAGCGATACCAATGACGCGTCTGCTGATCCAAAGGGCGCAGTCGTCGATTCGACGCCGAGTATGATCCGACGTTCCACAGAAAATCAATCAACACAGCCATCTGGTACGTGCATTCCTAACATTTTTGTCGTACCTAATATGTCTTTCAGTCGACGAGGTCGCAGAGCTCGAGGCACCAAGTAAGTCCCATCACTCGCATTCCTTGGTTACCGTACTATTTCTTCCAAAGTGCCTGCTCAACCGGCCTGCCCGAACGACCCAGAAAATCACGCAAAAGCCACGCCTAAGAATGCGCAGGGTGAGTGGTTTTCAGGCTAGGTGTTTTTGACCGTACCAAACCCCACGATGCCCATGATTCTCCAACGCAAGACTAGAAATCCGGATCATCCGATCATATCGTGGATGATGAGATTGTGACTGCAACGGGCGATCAATCGCGCAAGCGCGGAGCGTCGGAGACGAGTATACGTTTAAGTGAACATTTCGAATTTGTTTTCCCTCAAATCTTTGTTTGTTCAACCACAGCTCAGCCGCAACGCGAGGTGAGGAAGCGACCAAAGGTTTCCGTTGTACTGCCGATAACAAGAAAGAGAACATTATTCCCCACGCGTTTTTCGTATTTTCTGTAACCGAGTGAATCGACTTTGTTCCGTGTTTTCACTCGAGTTAGTGTGAACTTTCCTCCTTTTCACACGGAAGTTAGGTGTTTCAAGTGCTGGTGAATAACTGCTGTAACTGATTTTACATGGTCCTCTGAACATGGCATGTGTGATACATGTTTCTGTTGGCTCCAAGCTACGGGGGACATCAAACAATACATATGTGCACGCCAGACAGCATCTCCAGGGACGGGACCATCTGAACAACTAGGCCGCCTAGGCAACTTCCGTCAGCACACCTCCGCCTTTGATGGTTGCACTCACAGGGTTTAACCACTGTTGTACCTTCTCACGACCATGCTCTTGAGAACGGAGCTCTCTCTCCTCATCCTGTCTCTCCCATTCTGCAACCATCAATTGAGGAGTGGTGCCCTTCAGCAACATCGAAAGGAAAAGGACATGATCCATGGATTTTAGTAAACCTGCCGACGCATCCGATGAGAATGCTCTTCTCATTTTCTGTTTGCCTTTCGGAGGTACCCAATCGGTATCCTTTGAATCATCTGGCTCAACTCCGGGTTCGTCGGATTCGAAGGAAGGTGGTTCTGGTTTTTTGGCCAGGATTGCGTCAAATTCGGCTTCGAACCGTTTTTCTAGCATGTTGTATAGATCATCGGATTGCCAGTGCTCGGCGACAGCAGCCCCGTACATGAAGTCAAGTAGGATGCTGGGCGGAGGGCGTACTTCATCACGGGACCAATCAGCTAGAACATCCCCTGCTGGAACAGTATATCGTCCCGTAGGTGGCACTAAATACTGCAGCGTCGTCCGGGTATCTGGAATGGAACCTTGCTCGACCCGAGGAACATCGGCGGGTACCATCGAAAAATTGGGAGTCTGAAAAGGGCATATATTAGGGACAAGTGTCGAGACATTATGGGTCGATAATGTGCGTACTTTCAGGAAAACAGCGCGAGCATCGCCAAAACTTTCGTGTAAATCACTGCGCAGAAGTATCCCATTCTCAATGCAGTCGATCTCAACATTGCCACCAAAAGAGGATGGCAGTTGTTCGTATAAACTGGAGCGGTCACGAACAACAAAATCAATGTACTAGATAAGGGTGAGTATCGCCCAGGGCCTGCCAAGTCAAATGGACATACTTTGTCGCCTTTGCTCTTGGGTACAATATGCACCGTGTGGCAGGCTGCTGCACTCGTAATAACACATCTCCCATCGCGTTGGAGCAAATTCTGACGGAATTGGTTACTTCGTGGAGTCTGTGCGGTTCCCGTGATTCGGTCATTAAATGCCTGGAAGTCAACGAGATGGTAAAGGCCTATCTCGATGCATTGATTAAGCGTGAGGCCTAGGTACAAGCTTACCATCAGGGTGATAGAAATAATTGTTGGCGAGGTTGTCGAACGAGACATTCTCATAGTCGACTGTCTCGCCTCCGGGTTCTTGAGAAGTGGAGAGATGACCCTTGGCGCCACAAACAGTAAATGTGGCAAAGCGAAGCCACTTGAGCGGGCGAAGGGTGAGTCTTTTGATATCTGTATGCGGGATGGTGAGGACACGAATCCATTTGGGGGCCGAGGATTCAATGGGTAGGTGGATGTCAACGGTTTGCATGGTTGACATCGCAAGCAACGTTACGCTAGGAGAATTCGTCATAGGTAGGGTTCCCACGCAAGCAGTGTACTCACAGAAATATCCGACCCTGATCAACATATATGTCGATAGAGACGCCGGTA
Organism: Porphyrellus cyaneotinctus; assembly: GCA_038091315.1. Classification (NCBI taxonomy): domain Eukaryota; kingdom Fungi; phylum Basidiomycota; class Agaricomycetes; order Boletales; family Boletaceae; genus Porphyrellus; species Porphyrellus cyaneotinctus. The sequence continues at coordinate 3,093 of JBBPOF010000060.1, read as the reverse complement.
TTATACTTACATCCTTATAAAATACAACCATACCGGAAGGTACTATTTCATGCAGATATTATGGGCCCTGCAACAGTGCCATCATCCACCCAACCCCGATTCGGACGGCAGGGAAAGACGGCCCCAGATACTGCGTCTGGTGCGTGCCTCATTAGGTCTTGCTTTACCTCGCTCATGCACAGCCATATATTTATTCAGTGTTCCTCAACGAAAGCACTTTGTAAGCCTGTTGGCAGCACAATAGTATATATCACCGCCGCTCCTCGTAGAGATACGACAGTTGATCTTGTACCCGTACGTCGTAGTCGCCCTATAGAGCGTGGTCCAGTTCTGTTCGTCCGCTCGTCTCCGTGTTTCCTGCCGTTGGTCACGGCTGGCTTCCACAATTCCGTCAAACTCCGCGACTTTGGTTTGTCCAAAGGACTCTGACAGGCGAGCTTCGCCAATACTTATGTCGGGCGCGGGAAGCTGAAAGCCAGTAGTTTGACCAACCAATACGACAGACAATGATCCAACTTTACCGTCAAGCCGTCCGCGACGCAAGCCACAGAATCTGGCACTTTTGAGCCCCTCGGTCCGATCATCTCGATGGATTTTGAGCAAAAGCCTACATTCCCATTCGAGTTCGTCACGGGACAACCGGAAAAAAAGGTGAGCGCAAAAGAAAAACGGAAACGGAAACAAAAGGGGCAGATAAGAATATGGTGCATTGTAAATGCACGGAGAGGTGTCTTTGTCAGAGCGATGATATCGTGGTGCGTGTTCGGTAGATCCAGGCAGGACGGGGATAGTGGAGGACCAGAGTGGCTGAGAAAGCGAGGAGGATGATATTGGGGCTGCGGATTGATTTGTCCGCCGAGGTCGCCGGCGTCCTGATGCGGTGGACACGATCTGGCCATAGTCAGCCTGATCGGGAGAGAGACAAGTAGCGGGGAACGTGGGACTACGGAGGGACGGTGAATTCAAAAAGAAGGGTGTGTGGAGGGAAACTGCATTACCCAAAGAGAGGGACGAGGTCGTCGCGTATAGGCCATGCAACGCTGGAGCGGGTGAATTAGGAGGGCACGGTTGGAAATGAATAGGTACATACCGGCGTGACAAGCGAAGGGCAACCTAACGAAGCGAGATGAGGGCGGAATTGAACGGCGTGACACGGGGACGCTCACCTCGTAAGGCATCCAGGTTCCTTGAATTTTGAGATAGCTTCCGCGCACCCGACGGATGACGGGCGCGAGGTCGGGTTGAGAATCGATCATCTTGACGATGTCGGCTGAATGAAGAGTGGGGGCACATTACGCGGAGAGACCGACCTTTGGAGCTGCCGAGCGCTGGTGGACGCGATGAGGACGGGTGATGAGCCATGTATGAGGGACGCACCTTTCCATATGCCGGTCCACAGGATGTAGCCGTCATCATCGATATCCATCATGATCCACTGGCTATCACTCCGAATGTTGTACTCTATGGAAAAATATTCAGCACGCGCAAACCGGCAGAATGGAATCAAGGTACCATGAGAGACACGAAGAACGACAGTGTGTTGAATTCCCCGTAAGAGACAAGCCATGCGCCATACCAGAAGATGAGAGCAATGACGAAGAAGCTGTCCAATTGCGAGAACGCAAACAACACAGCGCTCCACTTTGTGCTCTTGTTTGAATATCTGAGAGGCCCCTCAAGACTTTCGCTGTATAGTCTCAGACAGTCTTCTTCCCGAGTGAGGGAGGCAACAGTACGAATGGAACCAGCAGCTCCACAAGCCAGATGAGCCGAATTCTCGTGGGAATGTTTGTTTTGTTGGTCTTGTTGAAACCGGGCGTACAGAGGAGAGGCTAGACAGTAATAGTGAATACTCCAGTCGAGTGGTACGAGACTGGAGATATCTACCTAGACAGTAATAGTGAATACTTGACCATGTCAGTAAGGTAGATAGGAGTGAAAGTAGCAGTAGCTTACCTCCAGTTGAGTGGTACAAGACTGGAGGAAAGCAGGAGTGTGACATGACGCGTAAATATACGAGCGGTGTCCATAAAAGGAAATGTAGTAAAGTATACCGTACGGAACTAAATATTGTAGCAGACGGGCTGTTCTCCAACATGCTGTGACCTCCACTTATGTCCATAGGACATTCGTCCTCAGACATTTCCATCCGCCCTCGTCCTCTACCTTGTCCCACTGAACTTCATCATCCATCTCCAGACATCTTCGTCCACCTCCGGACATCACCATCCGCTTCTGGATTTTGTCCTTCACTTCCGAACTTCGTCGTTCACTCTCGGACCTTGTTCCTGTTACCGGACTTGGTCAACCCCTAAGCAGACTTATGCTCTGATGCCAAAACAGAGCATAGGACCCCTGAGTAATCATGGTTCTAACACTGTCAACATTAATATTACCACACATGAATGAACCACTCATGTGACATGTTGCTCAAAAAAATATGCTAAGTCCATAGGGACTAGGAAATTTCCTAATCCTCAGGGACTTGAGGGTTACCTGACTGTGTCACTGTACTGTCCTGTGACATACTGTGACAGCCAGGTGACTGTAATGATGTGACAATGTGTGATGGTGGTGCTGTAACATGCTGTAACTATGCTGTAACTATACTGTCACACTGTGACCACTGTGCCAAAATGACTGATTTGCTGATGTCAGCTTCACTTCGTTTCAACTACATTTCCTTCTCTGCATTCCGAGTCACATAACGACGAACAAAGACTGTGGCCCAGAGGATCAACCATTGTTATTGACTCTTCGCAACTTGCCATCTTTGATGTGACAGACGCACCTTGGTCATATTTGGTGTGTTGTGTGACAAGTGACGCTTGCTGACCACTGTAATTGGCCGCCGAACCTAGCCCGGAAATGGAATATAATACATTGTCCACATAGGTCATTATTACCTCAAGTTCTCTAGTTTTTTGACTTGGCATGGAATTACAATGCCTTACCAGAAATTCTGGATTCTCGTGATGAGAGAACCGTGCTGCCGTCGTGGAGATATTGTCCAGGATCTCGGAAGCGACCGAGAAGATGCTTGTGTTTGGACAAACGCGGGAGGATGAGAACAAGTATGTTCTTATCGGGGGA
>JBBPOF010000059.1:3994-59452 GCA_038091315.1 Porphyrellus cyaneotinctus | reverse complement strand
CGTGTTTTGGGTGGGTGGCGATACGCGCGAGGTGGGTCCCAGATACGACGACGAGGACACCGTCCTCGTGTGACGGTGATCTACGTGCGCGGTGTGCGATCTCTATGTCCTTTTGTTGATTTATCGAACGGTGATTTGAACGGATAGGGGATGGAGAGCACCCATGTACAAATAATTGGCGTGATGATGCTGTACTTGTCGACACACCAAAAAAAAGCAGAGGGGAAAAAAAAAAGTCCAAAACTGTAACGGCGGGTACAATACATATTACACGTGCTGGCAGTACCATTGGTAATGTACCGAATGATGTCCACGAATGGAAGAGGAATCGTCGACGTAGCAAAAGGAACATGCACAAGAGACGTGGGTAACCGATGACAGAGAGGAGGGCAAGGTAACAATTTCCTTTATATACGCATTAGGCGAGATATCCAGTCCCAGTCACGTCACTACCGCTGCGTGCATCATGAATTCGCGCCTCTTCTACCAGCAAACGAAGATCGACTAGATTCGTCCAACGATTGTCTCGGTTTTTGACCTAGTTTCGACTCGGGTCGAGACGACATTGGCCGTCGATCGCGGATCACGACAAACGATCGACCGGGTTCCTGCGAGCTCGAGGCAACCGCGTTGTCATCCTCTCCCACGTCGTCCAAGACTAGCCCATCCGAGTGTCTGCGGTGACGACGGATGTTGAACCAGTGCTTCTTTCGCGGGTGGGCTCCATCTACATTGCCCACATTGTCCCCGCGTAACCCTGTCTCCCCAGTTTCAGCCAGTGGATGAGACTCAGGCTCTGTGCCAGACCCAGCAGCGATGGCAGCCAACTCGCCGACGATGATCGCAGTCTGACTCTTTGTCCTGCCTGCTGGCAGCCCAGCATTGGTCAGTACAGGCATCCTTGCCACATTGGCCACAGAAGTCGTTGGCGTCGGTGCTTCTCCTTCCTCGTGCGGCGGCACAGCCTTGGGGCTCTCACTAGGGCCAGACCCTCTCCGCTCCACGCTGGGGAACGTTAGTGTGGAACCCTCCTTTCCTCCGGCAATCGCATACGGAGAATCGAAATGTGCACGACCACCGCCCACGCGAGAAAATCCAGAATTGGACGCTTGTGTACGAGGGGAGGATTCTGTGCGGTCGGAGGATCCTCTATTTCCAGATCCAGGGAAGGGCTGCCACGCACCCATGATGCGTGCACCTTCGTCGTCTTCGTCGCCGTCTTCCCTGTAGGGACGCAGTGCATGCTCCGGACGGAGGACGGACGGAGGGGGTCCGGAGTGATGCGAAGCGGCGGAACCCTTGGACGGCTTCGCAAACGAGGCGGCGGGTGGTATGAATGATCCAGAATCGCGGATGGTATACGACTCCCGCATTTCTGATACCTGGTAAGATCTGTGATCATGCTCTCCCTTGCGAGTGCCGCAGCAGCCGAGGATGGTCAGGGCGCCAATGAGGCCACTGTCAACTGGACGTCGGGATCGATCGAACTCCACGCGGCCGAATATGCGAACGAGGGCCTCTGTGAATTTAACCAGCAAGATGAGGAAAAAGGCAAGATAAACGAGACACAGCACAACGAGTATGCCGTAGGCAACCCAGCCACCAGCAGCCGAGCCAATAGAGATCTGATTGAACAAACCAACGTCATCAGTCATATGTAATAAGCCATAGCAGCGCACCACGCTCACCGTTGGTGTCAGCACCACGAGTAGGACCGCAATTACGATTCTAGCGACACAGAACAAGAAGCTTATGAGGCTCATGCCCGCACCCGTGGCCCAAGGAAGCCATACGCTCGTGATCAATGCGCTGACAACTTCCGACACAAGAATCACGATTGCTTGAGCTGTACCACTTGCCTGGCCACCTCCTATTGCAACCCCGTTTACCAAGTTTGACAGGAGGAGTAATCCAGAGAAAAGCTGCGACCCGGGCCGGAAGTGATTATAGAGAGGTCCAAGTGAGAGAAGCGTTCGTGTTTCATCGTAGAGTTTGGAAGTGGGTGTGCGAGAGAGTCGAAGCAACAAGAGTGCAGGGATAATAACTGAAAAAATAGCAAACGAGAGCGCCCCAAGAGCAATAGAAGAACTTGAGGTGGCGGTGGAGAATTCGTAAACGGAGAAAACTGTCACAGGGAAATGGAATAGGGCGAGCACGCGAACGAGGTTGCCGATCAAAACGCTCGTGTGAAATGACCTAAAGTCCGGACGGAGCCAGCGCCGTCGCAGCGTGGGGTATGCGGCGTGGGTATGACCGTTTAACGAGCGCGTCTCCTCAATATTGTCGAGCACATCTTTGCTTCCCGCCGAATGCCGTGGACTGCGGCCCTTGCTTGCGGAAGTCGGGAGGCCGGTCGAAGATGACTTTTGTGAGAAAATCGCGTCAACCATCCAAGCAAACAAGCTGACGACAATTATTCCCCCCAAGACAGCAAGGAAGACGGAAAGGCATATCGCGAAGAGATCGTGAGGGCTAACACCAACGCTCCAGGCAAATGCTGCCATTCCATTCGGAGTCCCGGGAGGGAGGAGAAAGAGGGAGTTGGGAACGGACGTGTTGAGGTAGAGAACGGAATTCGGATCGCTGAGTTGATCCGCGAATGTCGAGGGAGGATTGTACGACTGAACATTGAGCGGATTCCAATGCTCGGGACTGGCGGTTAAGCTGACGTCTACGACATGAAAGGCGTTATGATGTCGTGAGCGTGTATGTTTTTGAGGACTCACTGTATGTAAGGGTGGCCCATGCAGTCTGGGAGAGGAGCGGGTCTACGGACAGTTAGATTAAGGAACCAAAGACGCATTCATGGAAGAACGACGTACAAATGAACGGAGGCCATTGAACGGCGACCATGGAGAGCGCGGCACACCATTGCGTATGCATCATGATATCGCGCAATGATGGAGAACCTTGGGTGGATGAACGCATATAGGGCAATTAAGACGGGGGACATACAGAATCTCATGAGTGCTGGGGATGTTGCGAGACGTTCACCACTGATGGCACTGGCAAGGATGAAACCGGCGCGTTGTACGCGATGCCAGATGCCAGGTCCTGGTCGACTTAAACCGCGTCCCCACGCAGCGGTGATGCGGGCAATGCCAACGATGAGCCAATAAGCAATTGCTAGACCTACTGTAGCCCAGAAGATGATATGAGCCTTGCCATACGGCGAATTGAGCGGACCAGGTTGAAGTGGGGTGGTTTCGACAGTTAAACAGAGGATCTCTTGCTCGTTGGTATCAAGTGCGCGGAGCTGGGTGTTCATTGTGGTGAGGTAGTTTTTGGAGTTGAATGGCATGGTCACGGTGAAAGCATACGGTCCGACTGGTATGGGGCAGTAGGTCGTGTTTGGTGGAGTGAGGGTAGGGAGAGGCGAGGGTGGGCGGACGAGGTTGCATAAATAAAATCCGTTGCTGTAAGTATTGATTGTGAGTGTCGTGGTATCCGTGAAGAGCGTAGCGGCTAGGTGGGCTGTGAGTGTGTCGCGCGAGGAACGAGACGAGACGAGATGGCGTACCGAGACTTGTGTTTGAATTGATGATGGCTGCGGCGGTATCGCCGAGGACGGTGAAGTTGAGGGAATGGTTGTCGGTAATCTGGGAGTAGACGGTGTCGACAGACATTTTCCTGAACGGGTCACCGGTGTAGCAGTCATTGAAGACCAACGTAGCGGGCTCTGTGAGGGCGGGGGGTACGAGGAGGAGGAGAACGAGGGCGAGGATGCACCTCGGGAGCGTCGTTGTCCACGACGAGAACGACGTTGGGATCATCGTTGAACACGACGAGAGGCGAAGGTCATTAACGGAGGTCGGCACGCCTCATCACACTCGTCAATTTTGCCACGCCACACACACAAGATTCGCTTTGCTAATACTACTACTAGTACACGCTCTTAGGGCTCTCCCACTGGATTCCAGGTCACTGCACCGCTCGCCCCTTCGTCCAGAGCATCAATCGCAGCCACTTCCTTTGCGTCGAGCGCGAAATCATACACGCTCAAGTTCTCCAGTATCCGATGAGGGGAAGTAGCTTTGGGAAGCGGCACCTGGCCTTTCTGCAACGACCAGCGAATCAGAATCTGCGCGGGACTCTTGCCGTGCTATAATTGCGATCCAGGTCAGGTCCGCGAAATCTAAGGTCGCCTCCCAATCGTCGTACCTTTTCTGCAATTTGGCGTACCACCGCATTCTTGATCCCTTTCCCCTCTGAAACATCGTTGCCACGGACCAGGGGCGTGTATGCCTGAATCACGATTCCCTTTGACCTGCAGTACGACACGATCGGACGCTGTTGGCACCAAGGGTGCAGCTGTCCACACATGTCATTGAGATATTGACTTGTGTGAGTATTTCTTACCTCGACTTGGTTCACGGCAGGTCCCTCTAATCCGGCTTCAAATATCTCCTCGATATGCTTTTCTGAACTACAAAGAAAGCATCATCAAATGTGGCGGGTTAAAAGTTTTGACAACGCACTAGTTCGATACCCCTACGGTGCGTACGAGGCCACGCTTCTTGGCCTCCAGCAGAGCCTTGTACTTCGCCAGCCTTGCATCGCGTCCGCCGTGGGGGGCGTGGACGAGAAAGAGGTCATAATAATCTGAGTTCCATGACTAGCATCCGTAGACTCATTATATGCGGACAAGACTTGCCAAAACCAAGCTTTTTGACCGACTCCTCGACGCTTTGTAACGTGTCGTCGTACCCGGTTTGTCCATGAACTTTCGACGCTAGGTTTCGACAATGTCAGATTCGACAGAAAACGCACCGCTTTCCGTTGCACGTACTGATGAAGACTTGTTCACGTGGAATGCCAGAGCTTCGGACACCTGCACCGACCTCGGCCTCGTTCTTATAGAGCTGCGCACTGTCGATATGCCTGCGTGCACGGCAAGTGATGGTCATGAGGATCAACTTGGATGCCAAGGAGCCTTGTCGCACCTGTACCCAGTTTTCAAAGCATTTGCCACAGCGTCGACGCACTTGGAGGCTTCCGTCCGGTACACCCCGAATCCGATGGTGGGCAGATAGTATCCTGACACGAAGTCAATCGAGCCACGCCTCGGACGATGGCTTGGACACCATACCTGAGGACAACTTCAAGGATGCTGATACGTCTGTCATTCTGGGAAGAGAAGAGGATGACGGACTGGAAAATAGACTGCTGGGGGGAACTTATATCCATGGGGAGGGAGGACCCCTGAGAGTATGCATTTCACAAGCGGGAATAAACTGTCAGACATATCACAAAGCTCTCCAGAAGATTCGTCAGACGAGGAACGAATATTAATAATAATCTTATCTCTATGTGTGCTAGAATCCAAACAACGATAAACACTTCCCCGACCAGACGACAACGATCACACTCTCAACATGCCTGTCCCATGGGAAGCCCTCATTCCGTTCGGTATTGCCTCACACATCCAAACCACTCATACAACGCTGAATCTTGTTTCCAGGTCTGCTCACTTCCATGTTCGCAGCGGCCGGCACGCTCTTGAACACATCTAAAAGAGCCCAGAGCCAAGGCAAGGTACGTCTTTTCACCACACCCACTCGTCTCGTCCTCAAGCACGTCCAGCCCGTTCGCTACAACATTGACGCTTGGGACGAAATGATGATGGACCGCGACCGAAGACTGACCGGACACACCCGTGGACAAAAGGTACGGTCACGTCACTTCGGTTGAGGTTTTCACTTTTGAGAGCTGTGTTCCTGACGAATGATGTTCTAGTCGGATCCTACACCGCCTGAAGGTTTCAACACCAACAGTGCTTGGTACACTCAGCAGACCTCGTGACTGGCCCGCGATGTCATGCTCGTGTCAACCATATCCTGATTTATATACCGCTTAGACTTGTGCGCACACATGCCGCTTCGAAATGGGGTTAAGTGCAAGTCAATATTCGCTGGCACTCTCTTTGTGCAAGCCGACGCACTCAAAGGGTTTAGCCGGAATTCCGTTATTGTACATTTGCCAACACACATTCATTCCGGTTTGGCGTCTTGGTCGCCCTACGACAATCTCCCATCAACACGCTCGGCTAGCTGAGCGATGGTAACAAGACCCCAAAAGTCACCTGCCAAACACATCATCAGCGTTCATATTTCGTGGGTCTAGGTTAACTCCTCGTTTCTCACTTGAATCCCCTCCGTACCCTCTCATGCTTTGGTGTGGTGTTTGATGAGTTCGATTCAGGTCTACACCAATATTCCATGGCCCGTAACTGGGTCACGCTGACGCAAAGCCCTCGTCTTCGGGGTATTGGAGCGTCTCACGATTGATACACGGCAGCTGTGTCAAGGGGTTCACCCCAATACCACCCGGATCTTACCTTCTCACTTCTTGACGTGATGTTTGGAACTACCTTCTCGTTGTGGGCCTGAGCCAAGTCATTGTCCCGAAACTCGCTCATGCCCTCGGAGCATTGCAGCGTGTTCACATTTGGCATTCGAGTGAAATGGGACCCCTTCACTTGGTCGCCTGATCCAAGGTATATCCCATATGCCGGTGCGCGGAGATTGTCTTCTTTTCAGAGTGTTTTGGTTCCGTACGATGGCAGTGCAGTGCGCGTAGGGCAGCGAGTGGAAGTGACCCGGGAAGAGCCCAGAATAACCCTGCCAAGTGAAATAATGGAACAGTAACGGTTCAGGTCGAATGGGTCGGTTTCAGATTGGAATCCCTGCGTATATGTTGTCGCGCAAATCATGAGGGACCGGTGCACCGTTTCGCGAGACTTGAAATGTTGATTCTATGTACTATACAAATGTCTCTGCAACGCACATTATATCATTACGGACTATATACATACCCTGCTTCGATGCGAGCTTGACCTTTCATGCAATCTCTGTCTACCCATTTGAGATTGGCAACTTCTCGCATGACATGGCGCTTTAGCCGAATAGCATACTCGCAGCCACATCCACGTTTCCGCCGCAAGCATTCAACAGTTGGACAGCGTGCTCCCTCGATGCGCCAAGACCAATCAGCGCTTGAATATCGTTCTCGGGGTATCTTCCCGTGTTTACTGTTCCTCTAGCCGATGCACTACCCAGGGTATGTCCTCCTCCAGGGAACCTCGGTGCTGAACCCGGATTCTGCGGCGCAGACGATCCTCCTCTGAGCAATGACGAAGATCCCGACGAGGCGGCGACCGGCTGAGCAGAGGGGTGCGATCCGCCGGTGTCAGATTCCACGCCCGCTTCCAAGATACGCGCCTTGTCCGGGAGCTCGTGTTCAGGCAAAAACGACACTTCGCGTCCTTGGATACGGAGGACGCCTTTCTGGAGGTCTATGCAAGCTTGGTGGGCTTTGAGCATGTCGAGTCCAAGCAGGAGGTCGACGTCCCGTCCCTGATGTACGTGGTATCACCCGACGACGATGAGTCAAGGAGTGAGGCTCACCTCCATGACGGTGAATGAACATGGTAGGTGGAGGTCCGCCAGTTTGAGTTGTGCACTGTGTACCCTTCCGAGGATCTTGGCGGTTCCTACACCTCTGGCGATGCCAGCGAATCGTTTGTCCACGAGGCGCATGATCCTGATGTCATATACATATTTTGATTAGTGAGCACGGGCATGCATTCCAAGACGTACCCGCATGCTTCTGCACACTCCGGACTCACTGATCGCAACACGATGTCAGTCCAAGAAGACAATGTCAAGAATCCCAATCAACTCACTTATCGTGCTTTGTGCGCCACTGTCCACGAACGCCTTGACAGGATGCGAGTTCACCTCGACTGGAACACTAGCAATGCCCTTCATATTAGCGATCCCCTCCACGTCCCTACGCCACCACCCTCCCACCAACAGAGACGTGAAACCGACTCACTAAAGCATGGTCACCCTCCCAAACGCCTCTGGGCTATACTCGAGCGCGTGCTCCATGTTCTCCATGATGGCTTCCTGTCTTATAGCCTCTTCTATCTTCCTTTGTGCCTCGATATCAAAGGGGTCGGCGTTGAGGGTTTGAATAGCACGTTGCCGCTCTACTTCTGCCAAATGTTGCCTTTCCTGTAGTTGCCCTAACAGCTCAGCAAATCGTGCTGGAGAACCCTGCACCGCGGCAGCCAATTCGGGGTCGTGCTGTCGGCCAGCAGGTCAAAGTCGGGGATAAAAAAACGATGAGAACGGACGGACTTGTTGAATTTGGCGCAACAACTCTGGGTTGCCCAATATCTGCAACCGCATCATCTCTGCATCCTGCGATGGTTCTCTACCAACGTGAATGAGAATGACCGCCGAGGGCATACAATGCCACGACACGAAGAGATAGTGAGCCACCGAGACGTGATATGTGAATGAGGCATAGGGACTCACCTCCCACCGGCAGTCACATTTCTTCGTCTGAGAAGTAGCATAGCGTTGTCAGTCACACCGAGACCCCTCATCGTCACTGTTGGTTGGCTAGTAAGCTCGCGTCCTTCGAGCGAGATAGCTTGCTCGGATACGGGGACGCCAGACTGTATCCCAAAGTCGCGCCATCGGATGAGTAAGACGAGAAGCGATGCAACGAGTGGCTCACCTCGACCTCGAGAAGTGCTTGGACGTCCTGGAGTTCCATGTCCGGGTCTATGTCCACGGCGAAGCTCTGGCCCATGTCGTTGACGAACGTGATCTGCATGGTTTACGATCTTGTGTGAATGGGATTGGAAAGAACGTTTGAATGGTTATAGGTCCGAGTCGTATCCGACCGTTGATAATCAACGTCGGGCACGCGGCGGTGCGGAAGGAGACGATCTTGGAGTGCTTGATCAGGAAGGTGCTGTAATAACTTGTACTGCTGGTTTAAATACCTCTGTGGCCATGAACACGCAAGCCCTCCACGAAAGACCCAGAATGCAGTAGAAGTAGACGACGCGTCAGCGTAGCCAACATCCCGGTAAGAAAGCGCCAGACGCGCAGTAATGGTATTAAAGCGTACAATATACAATTAAACATCGATTAGATCCATCCGAATTAAAATCTAAAATCTATTGTCGAACTCCACGCCCGCCCAATCTACTTCTCGCAACAGAGCTATGGAACAAAGTAAGCGTCCCGATGAACACGACCATGGAATGAAGACACTCACAACTTTGATCCAGTGCCACGCATGTTGGACATGAGGGCACTCTCGAGAGCAGAGGCAGACAAGCTCGCATCTACCGTTGGTGTGCTATGTTAGCGGTCCCTTCTCAGTCGGAACACTCAAATACTCACCACTTAGATCGCTGAAACTGCTCGCTGAACTGCCGTGATTACTCTCTCCCTCGCTGACACCTGCGGCTCCCAGTGCGCCAAAACCTTGACGCGTATGCGCATGGCCCCTTGCGTTCCGCACGGACACTGCAGGCGGAGAGCTAGACTTGGTCGGCGAGAGGTGTCGCTGCAGTGGCAAACCCGCAAGCGGTGGTGGTTGAGAGTTTGGACGGAGGTGGGATGTGGCTTGCGTTTGATGTTGACTCAGCACACGAGAGTGCTCATGACCGTGTCCAGGTGGTGGCGAGGGAGGTGACAGGGACGGTGACGGGATGGACGGAATCGATCCTTGAGGTGAAGATGCACTCGACACGCTCGCGCTGTGATCCCTATCACGTGGAGCAATTGTGAACTCGGCTAGCCGAAGATCTAGTCCTGTTTGCTCATTGAACCTGAGTTTGCTCGGCGAACCTGGTGCAGTACCATTGCCACTGGGACGCGCAGCGACCGCAATAGCGGAAGCAGAGAATTGCGGACGTCCACGCGCGATCTCATCTCGTTTCAGATCTTGGCGTTCCTTACCCTTTTCAGCGGACACGGGCGATCTCACAAGTCCCAGTCTCTCACTCGTCATCATCTTCTGTAGCTGCGCGAGCTTCTTATCGAGGTGCTCCCGCTCTTCCGCCTGCCTCTCCAACTCTTCCTCCTTCCTCTGCGCCAGTTCCTCCTCATCGCTCGATTCGCTATCAGCGTCATCAGAGAATGGTGAACCAGCGCGAGGTGGCGCAGAGAGCGGACCCGTGAAGCGTTTGGTACCTTGGAGTGTAGCGGTAGACGAGGAGGACGTCTTGCCGTGTATCAAATGACCCTGCCATCCGCGAGACTTGGACGGCGACTTGTGTGTCAGAGAGTTCAGGCGCGCTCTCACGCCGAGCGGCGTAGTCAGTTTTTGGCTCCCAGAGAGTCGCCGTGCACCAAAGGAAGCAACGCCCGTGGGTCTGGTGGGAGGAATCTTGATGGAAAGGGGACGAGCAGAGGGTATGACAGGTGTCGTGTCTGCAGAGCGAGGAGGGATAGCGGGAGTGGACGGAGCAGCAGGGAACGGTGTCGTAGCAGATGCAGGCCCTCGGATGTCTTGCAATCCACGAAGGTCCTCCTCATATCGCGCCTGTGCGCGGTAGAGCAGGTAAGGCAAGGGTACTTCTAGATGGGCTGCAAGTCCCTTCCCTGCATACGAGCATTAGCCTAGGGACGTGTACGGCGTGATAGTGCTGACGCACAGTCTGTACCACCGTTATCGCTCGTCCGACTGAGTGCAATGACTTCCCAGAGGATATTGGCCTTCTCGGCGTTCCATTCTATCTGAGCGCGGTTACCACGTTCGGTTTCGCAGGTGGCGACAGAAACAAGATACGTACATGGGGCGGGTTTGGGTGTGGTTCATCGGGTCTGTTGTATGGAAGCTGGACAACGACGCGTATCCGGGGAGGCGTAGGCATGGTCGCGTTCCTACTATAGCGGGGTCGACGCTACCGCACACGATGACATGCGGTCAAGGTGGTCAGCGTCAGTGGCTGTCAAGTCAAGGTTGACTAGTCGGACTACCAGATCTAGATTTGTTACGTTTCCCTCACCGCCATCATGTCCGCCTTCCTCGACGTCGAAGACGACGAACAACGACAAAAACGACTCAGTACGTACACCTTTTCAGTGTATCTACCATCGTTGCTCATACGTGCTACTAGATACACTTCTAAAACGACTAAACACCACATCATCACCCTCGAGTTCCGCAGCCCCCAGTACTCTCCTCAACGTCGGACGCGAATGCCCACCAGGTCCAATCAAACCACCCGCTGAATGTACGACCCATCCCACCGCTTCCATTTGTCCCCGATGATCTATAGTATCTCCACCCCACAGTGCTCGCGCGCGTACAAGCCTTCCTCCCCGCCATCTCCGCCTCAAACGAGGCGCTCTCTCAGAAAAACCCCCAAGACGTCGATATCGAAAATGTCGCTGAAGACGAGAGACAATATATCGAGATGGTATGTCCCATCGATTTCTCCTCCTTCACCATCACTACCTCTACTTCTTACCGAGCCGTGGATGGCTTCTAAGCTCGTTCGCTCACACTTCAAATCTCGCAGAACCTCGGACTGGGCGTCTTCGAAGCGAAACGTCCCCCCAGGTCAGAATCGCGCTCGCCCATGTCCTCCGACGCGGAATCGGACGTGACTTCATCCGAGCCGGGATCAAATTCCGATTCGTCCAGCTCGGGCTCGGAAGAGGATTCTGAGTCTGATTCCGATTATTCGTCCAGTGACGACGACTCGGATGCACAGTCACAATCGAGATCTTCGGTCGATATGAAAGTCATCTCCTCCCGTCCCATCAAACCCCTTCCGAGACGTGTGTCCCAGCAATCAAAGCTCGAGGTTTAAGTTTGCATCCGCATGTATAAATATGTGTGACGTGGATCTCATTCGTTTATGAATTGTTCATCTCGGCGTCGGTGCACTATTGTCGTCTGGCATGGGGAATAAATAGTTCTTCAGGAACAAGATGACCGCGGAAGCACAGAGGTATCTGTGGAACTGGAAGCTACAATATTACAAAACAGGGTTTCTTCTCTACATATATACCGTATCTCTGAGGTATTAAATACGCAGGTCGAGATGTACACCAAAGGATGGTTCATACGATAAATGGCAGAAAGAAGAAACGAAACGAGCCAGACCGTCCTCTTCACCGCCCTAATGATGTTCCTGAATCCGTCGACATGAACGAGGACCAAAAATCATTGTCGAAGAGAATATCCGAGTTCATAAAGTAATTAGGATCGCTCATCGGGAAGTTGGAAAAGGTGTATTGAGGGTCCATCGGAGGCGGGAGGCTACCAGCCGTATTAACGCTCGCAGCAGAGCTCACAGCTGGGTACCCACTCGAACCTATGCCGCTCGACACGTTTGCACCGCTACTCGTCGGACCGTACTCTGTAAAGTGCCGCACGATCCGCCGCGAAAACACCTTTTGCTCTGGTTCTGCTTTCTCGCACTTCCTCCTAAAGGAAATAACACCCGAATCGATCAACCGAGCACACTTGGCGGCATAGTGGTCGGGTGAACAGGCGATCAGCGACAGCCTCTCGGCGGTCCTCGCCAAAATCGGATCCGAGGACCCAGGCATCTGCTGACCAGTGTTCTCGAGCACGCTCCATTTCGACAGGAGGACGAAAATGGCGGCCAATGTGATCATGCTGAACAAGCTGTCAGGAGCGGTGCTCATCAACGCGAGCTCGGACCGTGAAATGGTCGCAATCAGTATGGCCTCGCTGATGGTCAGAGCATGGTGCCCCCAACTTTGCGCAAGGTTAACACCGTTGTGCTCGGCGGCGAGAAACCAGGCTTGGCTGTTGCGTTGACTAAGCGCGATCTTAGCTTCCATGAGTGCATGCACGAGTACGAGGAGTCGACATGACTGATAGTAGAAATGAAGCATGTGGACATAGAAGATTTCGTGTTCTGATAAAACTGGACGTCAGGGTCAGGACTGTTCGTTTATGCAAAGCCTTGGGACCAGGGAAACAGAATAAATAAACTGACAGCGTACCTGGAAGTGGAGAAATAAGACGTTCAAGAGCGTCCATGTGGCCAAGAAAATCAAGAACTTCCTTGTAGAAGACGCCAAGGTCGTCGGGGGACCGTAGTCGTATCGAAAGTCCCTGTTGGGCAGTGGCAAAAACTTGACTGAGAAGCGACAATCTCAAGTCTCGAATTGAGCCAATTGTAGCATATGAGGTCGTATCGAGGGCTTCACTTATCAGACTTCGGCAATCTGATATGGGCTCCCGCCCTGTGCCGGCGCAGAGCCTTCAAAGCCCCAAATCAGCTTATACTACAAACAATGATAGCACCAGCTTACATCGACTCGACAGTATTAAGGGCAAACCACTGGAATCGGAAGAAACTTTATCAAATTATATTCAATGACAGATTTGGGTGAACGCACTAGTCGTGCTTTATCGAGTGCTTCAACCAGTTCTGCGCTCGGGGGCTCGTTCGGCTTTTTCTCATTACGAAGCGTCTGAGCGTATCTCATAGCTTCGCTGAGACGAAGATTCATAGCCATGCTAACTGCTGTGGCGGCTATTAATCTTCCGTCGCGGGATTCTTTTGGTGTCGTATCACCGACGGGCTCCCACAGAGCAAGGATAAGCATGGCATGGATCGCGTCGGTGGGGGGGAGTGGGTTGAAAGATTGCTTGTAGATAACTTCGTCGGCCAAGCGATAGAGCTGCGGAGTGACGATAGAGCGTATTGAAAGGTCCAGGTGCCGAGAGGCTACACAGCATTGGGCAAGGCGGAGCAAGGGACCGTCACTGCGATTGCCCGGTTGTAAGTTCAGCCAAGGACTGTAACGTTCTTCAAATCTGAAAGGGACACGTTTTATCAGATAACACAGAATACAGAGGGAGACTGATACGTACGTGTCCACCAAGCATTTGACTTGATCACGACCCAGTATGTGGAGGAGTGTCTGATCAACCTTGGTCCAAGAGGGATCTGTGGCGTTTGTTCCGCCACGCGTCAGTGCTTGTATGGCAAGTATGGGAACCATTGTGCTTTCAAAGCCACCAGGGAGCTTCAAGAAACCCCATGGGGATTGCTTTTCAGGTAGGAGACGTTCTGGGTCGAGCAACTCGACTTCTTCGACCTCGCGTGGTGGTGCTCTGAACGGAGGCAGAGTATCCGAGACGGTGTTCCCCCAACTTTTGGGGTGTCTCCTCGTGTCGTCCGCCATTGGAACATCGAAAGACTTCTTGGGAAGTGGGATGGAGGATCTACGATTGATATTGGGTTGAGGCAAGGCCTCAGACTGTTGGCAACGCGCAGAAGACGGCCCTGGAGATTGTGCAGAACCGTCCTCGAATGAACAGATAAGACTGAGTACTTTGCAACGGTGACATTGAGCCCCCGAGTTGTCGCCATCCAGCATCTCGCAACGCGTTTTGTGCTTTCGGCATGATAGACACGCCTGGGCTGCTTTTGCTCGTTTTGCGGGTGCTGGGCGTGGGGAGTGGGCACGTTTTGAACCGACCACGGGGTCATTCATGTCTCGAGCGGTCATGGTGAGGTGGGAGTGTTGTTGAAAGTGACTTTGGCTCAGCGTTTGGATCTCGACCACCCACTGCGGCAAGCTATTTACCCGCTTCAAAGTCAGCGCGCGCGACCTTCTTTCCTGCGACGATCTCGAAGCACCGCTACGAACTTGTTCCGAGTCGTTCGCGGTCGTATTTCTTCCCCGACGTCGACCACAGATATGCGCACGGAACCTGATGAGCGACGCGTCTTGTGCACTAATGGGTTAGGGAACGTCTGATGAGTCAAGTTGCTGACGCGATACCTGTGCGTTTCTCCCGAATGGCGACCCTTCTGATAGGGCATGAGTCAGTCGACCATTGGCGGTGGACAGCCCCACGGTGGGAACAAGCCGTACAGTCGGAAACAAGTGGAGTTATCGTAAGGCATTACTCTACGCTATCCACCTGGACCGCGCATTTATTCAAACTGTTTCCTCTCTTGCAGGTGCGTTGGCTTCTGCTGGGGGTCACAGTGGTTACTCATTGAAGCGAGTCGTTCTTCTTATCAACTTCCCAGCAGCCTGCTATGGGAACCAGCAAATCTGTATCAGAAACCCTTTACCTCAGGGAGCCACGAGACGGACAATGATAAGCAGGGCCGCAGTCGCCACGAGAATATGCTAAATGATCAGCATCAGGGCCTGCCCCTACACTTTGCCGACTCTGCTATGCATACCTGTGCCAGCCACTCTCAACATAGGGACTTTTACTCGCCTGGAGGTCCTGCAAAAACGTATGATGTCGTGAGGGTACACGAGGAACTAGATGAGCACGTCTCGTGGTTTCTCATGTTTCGTCTTTGACACCGTGTACACCTCGTTCGGCTAATTTGCATGACTGATAGACCTAACTTCTGCGTTCAAGTCGATCAACATGGCAGTTGCATCAGCGTTATGGTGATGTAAGCTAATGAGAAATTGGAGCAACATTCATGACAAGCCATCAAACGAGTAGTGCAGGTTCAGGACTAGGCTTGACCGAAGACTTAGTAATTATAACCGCCACCCGAACAGGATCCATGCAATCACCCTAGATCAGACTTGCAAAATTCACTACCAGTAATCTATGTCTTCGCCGCCTTTCAGAACATGACGGAAACGACGTGTTATGGTTTCTAACTTCTGGATCTGACATGCGTGCAGAGTCGCGGATGAAGTCTCGCCGGTATTTTTAGAACCACTTCCACCTCGAACGGCCCCGTGAAAGGGGTTTAAGTAATCCTTTGCCTCACCTCAAATTGGTGTCGTATCAGCTACGAAAACCGTTTGGACCTTCAATGATGGATATCTGCGACCAGCGTGTTTCTTATATGTTGATCTTGGACGCGGTGCGGCTTCTTGCTACTTAATCGCACAATTTTTGGGAAAGGTCATGTCTTCTATTTCAGTCCGGGCCGAGTCGCAGAAAGAGGATGTAATATTGCATCACTTGGTTGCTTTCGAGTTGACCGTCACATTTCATTGAGTTCAAGGAAATTCCCCGATTCGTCAGGTTGTTGAAACCATCGTCGCGGCCCCTCGCACCCTTATAGTCGCCGTTGCCATCACTGAGTCCACGAATCCAGTGCTGCCGCAGCATCAGAAAGCATCTGGGGGATCCATGTCTCGTGCTCGCATGACTACATTGTTTAGGATGAGGCTGTTGCCTTGATGCAATTATGATATTGATCTGCGGCTCAGTGGCAAGTCCCCTCGGGGTACAAGTTTCTTTCTCGTTGTGGTTGGTGAGAGAATAAATATCCTGGTGCAAGGGATTGTCAAATATGTGGTCCCCCTGTGTGGGTGGCCTGCTCCCCGGGCAGTGGTACTTGGTCGTGGTGGAGCAAACAGGGGCGCCGTGCCGGCACGTGTGGGTACCTGGTTTATCAAAGTCCCTGAGGAACCATGTGGTCACACAATGATGGAATGCCTGAAACATGTAAAGTGCTCACGGTTGTCCAGCGGAGTCTGAGATGGGTTGATCAAAGGATTGTTCCGTTGACGTCCCAGGTCTTCAAATATGAACTACTACAGATACCAAATATGGACAACACCAAGTCGCTGGGTCACCGTGCCAAGCAAAGTCGATCATCTGGCTCGCCTCACACAAGGGAAGCAGGAACCTGCGAAAATTCTTTCGAACCTCTCCATTCTAGCTCTTGTAAACTTAGGTGCCGTCCATGGCATGGCATACCTTCGCACAAAACTTTTACAACTCCCCCGTCGTTGCGGAACCTCGTGCTTCGTGTAGCACAAATGCTCCTCATGCCTTTTCTTTGAGGCGTCTAGAGCTACGCAAATATTTGTCCATGTTCCCGGCGCTGTCACTGCAGGATTCCGAGAATGACTCCAACTACACGGCTCTTCCGGGTACATTGAACTGGTCTTTTCCTATGAACCACACTCACCATCCATCGATTTGTTTCGAAAGGGAAGCAAATCTAAGCGTGGTCCCCCACGTCCAATCGCTTTTTTATTTTGGAATTCTCCTGACGGTCAGGATCATTGTTTACTGTGGCGGATCAGCGAAATTATCAAGCAAAGTCCAGTTGCTTCTCGCGTTCCTGCTACCCTCGACACCACTTTGATGAGAGTCGACGGAAACGGCCGGCACCGAAGACCTTCTACTCCTGATTATTTCCGGCACACATCATCTACACAGTTCCATGGCGTCGGGACAGGTATGGTTTAGCAAATGTAAGCTAAAATGACTCTTAAATAGCCGAGGAGCAACCTAGATTTCATAACCCAGATTACGCAGGGGACTTACAATAGCAAGTACGGTCAGGATTGTTGATGGAACTCGTAGACGGGAGGCGCTATATTGGCTTGTTTCACGGCTGTCATGTCTATTCAAGTGAGTGCTTCAAAACCCTTTCGATTCGAGGCTGCTTCCCCCTTATCCAAGACAAAAATTCATAGAGGTGTTTTCCAGGTACCTGAGTATTATGGAAGTTCCTCAGGGAAGCCGACGTATTGTGAGGATAACACACTCAAGTCCTCCATTGAGGTACAAAAGCTCAACTTCATGGTGCTGTCAACCCCGTCTCCATTCACCCAGAGTCAGATCTATCAGATCTTGCCACTCTCATCTTTCGCCATGTTTACCATATCTGCTGGTGCTACTCCCATCACTGTTGCCACTCCTCCTGCCAGCCAGTGCACAGCTGCCCCTGTCTAGTGTTGTGACAGCAGTACATCCACCATCACTCCCGCCCTCACCACCTTGTTGGGCACGCTGGGCATTAACGTCCAGGACGTCGCCATCCCGACCGGCCTACTGTACGGCTGTCGACATAAACCTCTAATTTCTTTCTTGGTGGAATGTTGGTTGTGAGGAGTTCTGAGTCCGTATAATTGTCTCGTGTAAACATTGCTTGAATTGTCATTACCTTGCTCGTCTGCCCTCCATTTATGACCTCTTGAGTATTTGGACCATCATGATGGCCATCGGATGCGCTGTCGCACGAACCTGTACCGACGTAAAAAGACAGGTAATGGTTTGTCCTAAACCAATTACTGCTGCATGTCATCGAGCTTTAGCCTTGGTTACTACTGGTTGACTAGCCCCTGACTCGGAGAATATGACCGTGGAGGACGCGGCGTCTAAAACTGTATATATCAGGGCCATACTACGGCAAGGTCTCGACCATGGTTTTTAAATTGCGCAAAACGACTTCATCTTCGAAGTTCAAGTTCACCATCCCTCATGGAGAGTGGGTTAGACGACAATGCTTTAGATCTGGCGGCGGAGATGGAGAACTTTGTTTCTGACCTGGTGATGCGGCCAGAGAGAGAACAAGTTGCCTCAGAAATCGGTGGTGAGTACTTTCGGTTGTTCGGCCCTCCGGATTTTGGCCTGGGACCACTCCCTGAATCCATGCATGACACTTTCCGCTCGAAAGTGTTACAATCTATCTATGGAGATGACGCGATCCACCTCTGGCACGGTTCAAGGATAGGGAGTCCCGAGTATAGAGCACCGGAGGGGAGCTCTCAGAGTAACGGAGCGGACACGATTCGTTTTGTGGTTTCACTAAAGTACGCAAGTCCGTTTGACTGTTTTCTTTTCTACTCATCCACCGCCATTCTATTCCCCTCCGGTATCCTTTCATCCTGCTCTGACAGTCTTCCATCCCATGAGGACGTATCTATTCGCGTCCTCGTTTCTCTGCCTTCTTCATACCCTGCCGAAAGCCCACCCCAGCTGCAGCTTCTCTCACGCTACATCGGTGCCTTCGGTGTCGACGCATCCCTCTTTGGATCGATACTCCGCACTTTTATATCCGTATCTGGTATCGAATGGTCCCGCGATACCGTCTGCGTCTTTGACGGACTGCAGAGCGTCCTTGAACGTGCCGAAGCGTGGTACGAAGATAAACTCAACAAAGAGGTGGGAGACCTCGTACGAGAGGACACTTTGGGCCGTGATTCAGCACCACGAGAATCGGTGGACTCGACGAAAGAGGACGGTGAGGGATTGGGGAGGGTGTCGCGACCAACACCACTTCTCCAGAACACAGAATTGCCAGAGGGAATCAAACTTATTGAAGCCGAGCCGATCGTGGACCGAAAGAGTGTGTTTGTAGGGCGGGCGTGTCAGATATCGCATCCGTCGCAGGTTTGTTACGCGCTGGTTTTCCTAGTACAGGGCTATGTCACATGTTGATGGAACCCGGTGGTCCAGGTTCCGCTGATACTGAACCACTTGATGTCGGATCGACACATTGCTCGCGCGGCACATCCGATCATCAATGCCTGGCGCTGTGAGGTCGGGAACGTACTCCATCAAGGTGAGTGACCTATCCCGACTTGCGACATAAACGAGCCCAAACCGCGTCATAAGATAACGATGACGACGGCGAGACGGCGGCAGGGAGTCGACTCGCACACTTATTGTCCATTCTGGTACGGGGTTCATGAATAGTTGGTGTTACAACTCTGGGCTGATGCAGTCTGAACGCTTCGTTGTGGTGCAGGAGACCAATAACGTACTCGTCGTCGTTACGAGGTGGTTTGGAGGAATTCAACTTGGTCCTGATCGGTTCAAACACATAAATCATGCAGCACGGAATGCGCTCGAGATGGGTGGCTTCTTAGACGGAAGCAAAAGTGGGACCAAGGGGCGAAAACGCGCAGCCCGCGGAAACATAATAGACGGAATAGGTAGCCACAATTGACTTCGTTATACCTGGATGACAACCCGACGGCGAATGCGTTTGCCTCACTGCGCCATCTACACGCGCGTTGCATTGCATGGATCGGGACTGTGGTCTTTACAATGGACTACGCCAAGAATCTCAATACTTGCTGAATGCCACACTATCAATGTATGACGTCACAGATAGGGAACGAAATCGCAGCCTACCATGGTCTTTAACTTGGTTAATTAGCTATCAGGAATGTCATAGAACTATGGGTATTTCTGCGGCTGTTCCCCAGTGAGATCGTAGAAAGCTTGTCCGTTTGTTAAAGGCGGATCTGGAATGGCGGATGAAATCGGATGGCGAATGACAAGAGCGTAAATCGCGAACCGTGTCTGGTGAAACACCCGGAGAGCTAGGACGGGGAAGTAGGGGATCATTCACTTCCTGACTTGCGCAAGTAAAACTAGACGCAGCTGAAGTGTTCACCACGATCGCGATGTTCGCGATATTCGCAAGTCGCTAGTCGGTACTTCGTCGGTGGACCGTCGCACGATAGGTAAGTTAGAGGTCACGTTCTGTAACGTCCCGACCGTCACTCCCAAACCCATTGCTTGACGCCCTTTTGTAACTATCCTTATTCGTCCCCTTCCTACGTGTTTCACCTGATGCCCGCTATTCCGTCCGAGAGATAGCGTATTTAAATCCCTCGTACATCGTCGTAACTGCAGTCATTCTTTTTCCCTCAATCGAGTTGATTTATCCCCGGTTTGCAAATCGTTACACATTCCCAGGCTTCTCCCTATCCTCTGTTGGATTCAAAACATGATTCCACTTCGACACCACCTTCACTCATCGATATCGTTCAGAGTACTTGCACCAAGGTCGCCGTCGATAGCGACCCATATTCGTCCAAGGTCGACGTTGTGGTACAGAATGGCAAGCACCGCAAACGCTAACATTGTAGGCCCACGTGTCCAGTCGGGTCCCTCGCACGGTTAATAACCCACTCGTTGCTTCCAGTGGGGACTCAAGGATCCAACACTGATCAAGACACAAGGGTACATTGATGGGAAATGGGTCAACGCGGCTGCGGGCGAGACCATCCTCGTGACGAGTGCGTACTCTACTCGTGTCTCCACATTTGGAGCGGGTATGCCAATGGGCACTATACTTATGCGTGATCTTTGTTTTACCGTTACAGACCCTGCGACAGAGGAAGAGCTGGGTACGGTCCCTGATTTGGGTCTCCAGGAGACCGAAGCTGCGATCACAGCAGCCGCAAAAGCGTTCCAAACGTGGGGAAAGACGACAGCCAAGGTCAGACCTCTTTCTGGGAGAAGCGAATAGTCGTTGATCGAACCTTTGATTTCCTGATTGTAGTACCGACACGACATCCTCATGAAGTTCTTTAGGTTGATGCAAGAACACCACGACGACTTGGCTCGCATTATTGTGCGTCGCGTTGCATGGCTGGATGTGATTGGCGTTCATGTATTATAGACATTGGAGAACGGAAAGACGCTAACGGAGGCCAAGGTTCGCGGGCACTCTTACAGTCTCGTGCGTGCGCCTTAGTGCAGTCTTTTAGGGAGAGAACGTGTACAGTGCATCTTTCATGGAGGTGAGGAGCATTTATGCAGGGTAAGTCCGAGCTAACGCGGTCGGTCTCGCAGTGGTTTGGTGAGTATATCCTTTTGCTTCGCCAAACGATACGAAGAGTGAATCGGTGCTGTACAGCTGAGGAGGCCGTTCGTACTTACGGTGGTATGTACTTCTGCAAGCTGGAGCCCGAACACACACATGACCTAGTTTACAGAACAAGTACCGTCTCCAGTTACCAACGTCCGGAATGTTGTAATAAAGCAACCTGTCGGTAGGTGCAAGTCGTGCCCATCATGGTGCATGACCGACCGTTTGTTTGTCAGGTGTCGTGTAGGTATTGTTCCGCCATCCGACGTCGGATGTGCTTTACTGTTATTGCAGGTCGGTCCTCACGCCTTGGAACTTCCCGTCTGCGATGATCACCCGGAAACTTGGGGCAGCACTCGCTGCGGGTTGCACGGCAGTCATCAAGCCACCACCTGAGACCCCTTTCTCTGCGCTCGCGCTCGCTGAAGTAAGTAGTGCTACCTCGCCGTTTGTAAATAACCATGAGATGATCGTTTGTTTAGCTCTCTCGGCGAGTGGGAGTACCCGACGGCGTCATCAACATGGTCACGACCCAAAAGAATGTACAAGAGGTCGGTCGGGCGTTGTGTGAAAGCAAGGTTGTCCGAAAGGTCACGTTTACGGGCTCGACGGCCGTTGCTAGGTCGCTGTACGGTATGTCAGCTTCGACGTTGAAAAGGTGCGTCTTTGTTCCTTCTCCTTTCGTTTGTGACGTTTCCTCATTTTTCGAAAAGGATATCGTTAGAAGCTGGCGGAAACTCGCCTTTCATCGTCTTTGGCGACGCTGACATTGAAAAGGCAGTCGAAGGTAGTATCTTATTCTCGTGGGTATCAGATCCCGTTCGCTCACGCTCTACCCAGGTGCTATTTTGTGCAAATTCCGCGGGTCGGGGCAGACGTGTGTCTGTGCCAACCGCATCTACGTTCAGTCGTCCGTCTACGCTGACTTTGCTTCTCGACTCGCCGAAAAAGTGGCTGCGTTCAAGGTCGGGAACGGACTTGACGAGACGACGTACGTCTACTGGACACCGTGGTACGCATACATGACGTACACTTTTACAGAACACATGGCCCGCTTATCCACGACCGCGCTGTCTCCAAGGTCGTCCGACACGTCGAAGACGCTATCGCCCTCGGGGCCAACATTCTTGTTGGCGGCCATTCCTCGGACACCACCCTAACCAAACGCATTGGCTCGTTCTACCCTCCTACCGTCCTTTCCGACGTCTCCGCCACCGCCCTTCTCACGCAGGAAGAAACGTTTGGCCCTGTTGCTGCTCTCATCAAGTTTGATACCGAGGAGGAGGTGATCGCGATGGCCAACGATTCCGACGTCGGGTTGGCGGGCTACTTTTTCAGTCGGGACGTAGGACGGGTGTGGCGGGTCGCGGAGGCGCTCGAGGTGGGGATGGTAGGCACGAACACGGGATTGATCAGTAACGCAAGTATACCGTTTGGAGGGATAAAGCAGAGTGGGATTGGTGAGACCTTGTTCCTCAGTTCGTTTTCTTTGGATGCTCATGATTGTTTGGTGTGACAAAGGACGAGAGGGGGGACACGGAATCGAAGAGTATCTTAACCAAAAGCTGATCGCCTTTGGCGGGCTCTGATTCCAAGCATGGAGTCACGTTGTGTGACGGATGAAAATGTCTGCCGGTTTGTATTGTATGTATCGTCATCACATTCAAGTTCCTTCTGTGCTTTCCTCGCATGGTTTTCCTTATAGCTATAGAAGTGGTATAAACTTGCCCTCCTCTACAACGGGGTTGACGAGTGTCCCGATCCCATGCCCGATCCAAACCCGGCAATCATCGCCATGCTTGAGTACGATGGCCGGCTTTCGTGCGAAACCGACACCAGCGGGAGTTCCGGTGAGGATGATTGAACCCGGTTCGAGAGTGGTGGCCTGCGAGAGGAAGGCAATGGTTTGGCGGACGCTGAAAATCTGGTCTCTGTTCGGGGGAAGCGTTGAATATGCACATGGACGAGAGAAACGCAGAACAGAGGTAGGACATACTTGGTATTACCGTTTTGGAGGGTTTTGCCATTGAGCGTGCACGTAAGGGGAAGCACCTGTGGGTCGGGAATGGCGTTGTTTGAGACAAGGCAAGGCCCAAGGGGGGTGGTATTGTCTGGGGTAGGGTGGAATGAGTGATTGCACACACAAACAAAGACAAGCGGCCGACCGAATGACTTGGAAAAGCCCCACTGCGACGTCGTCATCTGGTGCTTGCGGAAGGAAACCTAGATGTCCAGGCAGAGTTTTTCAGTGAACATGTCTCTGACGGCGCTCGACCGTTTTATACGCACGTCGTTGGCAGCGGTGTACCCAAGGACATAGTCAAGCGCCTCAGCCTCGGACACATTCTTGGCTGTCTTTCCGACGACGATCGTCAGCTCGATCTCGTAGTCGGGAAAATGGACCTCGACTGGTTGGGCGGTTTGGGGAATACAGATGGGTGCATTGGGTCCGATCATGGACGAGGGAGGTTTGTAGAACAGGATCGGTGCGCTGAAGAAAAGAGTGGACAACGCTAGTCACTTTTCATCATCACGAACCCAAAAAGTGAGGACACTCACGCTGGGATTGCCATTTTCGCCTCGGCCTGAACCGGGAACACGACTCGTGAGTCAATGCGGAGGGAAATGGAGGAAAAGGATATACAGCATGGTCAGAGTAGTTGAGACCCAGACACCGAACGATCTTGAGTTCCTCCCGCGAGATGGGGGTAAGGAGCTCTTTGACGGTGAGGACCGTGTTGGTGACCTGCGCGGCGGGATCGAGTGCCGAGCCAAAGATTTCGTTGGCCTTGACAGTTTGCTTGTTCCATGCGGCGAGACCAACTTGGAGGGGATATTGGGTCAGAGACTGCGGAACGGGATAACGAAGATGACTTACCATCGAGTTTCGGGTCAATCGGTTGGCCGATGTGCACCTGGGAAGTCTCTTGGGCGATAAAGCGAATGAGACGCGTCCATTGCTGCGGTTGGGTTATGAGTATAGGCTGTGTGGTGCGTCCAAAGTGACATACGGTTTGGATGGGTGCCATGTGCCAGTGGTGATAAGTCGCAAGAGTACCTCACCTCTTGGGCCAATCATAACTCGAGGGTCCTTTACGGTACTTGGTAAACGCAAGACTGCCAGAACCGGTTCCAGAGCACCCTCCTACAGAAGTTCAGTCCAAGGTGGCTACAGTGGCGGTGTTATGCGAACCTAGGTTGCATACAGTGCAATCGCTTCTCTTCCGTTTGCTCGGCGCTGTAGGCCAACTATATCTCGTTCTGAGTACTGCAGTGCGCTCTGAGCTCAAACGACAAGAGCTTCCTCACTGCATTCTAATCGTGTTTCCAAATAACCACGCGGTTCGTGGTGAAAACTCGGCAACCTTCCTTCCAAGATGGACTCGCAGAGGGGTGGACAGGGAAGTCATGTACAGCTGGAAAGCAACGACGCAACCGTCTCTCGCCTTGCACAACAGGACATCGTTCCATGGTACAGTAAACCCAACCTTCGACTCTTATACTTCTTGATGGTTCCGACCTGTCTCGGAGTGGAGATGACGAGTGGGCAAGTCTTTGCAGTACAAGTCGACGTTCACGGGTGAAGTGCTGACACATATAAAGCTTTGATGCGTCCATGGTAAATGGCCTGCAAGCTGTGCCTTCATGGCTTGAATGTAAGCAAGTTGAAAATAGACTATTTACTGATGAAGATTGACGTGAACGTTAGATTTCGATCATCCTCGCTCCGCTTCATTGGGTCTCATGGTTTCCATGTATTCTTTGGGTTCCTTTTCTGGCGTTCCATTCGTCCCCGTCGTGGTCGATAAACTTGGAAGGCGATATCCGATATTGCTTGGAGGCGCAATCTCGATAGTTGGTTGCATTCTTCAAGGATCTGCCCCGAATCGTACGTGATCATCGTGTTTAACCTCGAGATCACTCTCATCTCGAATGCAATAGTCGTAATATTTATCATTGCTCGTTTTATGCTTGGATTTGCCAATGTCTTCTGCATTGTGGCTGCGTCTTCTTTAATTGGAGGTATGGCGAAGTGGAATTTCACTCTGTATGAGGTATTAAGCTATGTGAAGAACTTTCACATCCGAAGGAACGGGCGGTCATGAGCAGCCTTTTCAATGTCTCTTACACTGTTGGTAAATTGACGTGATGATAGTCTATGGGAAGCTTGAGCTAATCACTCGTAGGTGCCGTCGCTGCTGCTGCGGTCACTTTCGAGACATTTGCCATGTCCGGTAACTGGGGATGGAGGATTCCATCGTACCTTCAAGCAGTCCCGAGTCTTCTTCAGCTCTGCTTCATTTGGTTCCTTCCAGAGTCTCCTCGCTGGCTCATATCAAACGGAAGAGGGAATGAAGCATACGCCATTCTCGCCAGGTACCACGCAGAGGGAGACGAGGACTCGGAATTTATCCAGGCTGAGTATACACAGATCGAGGAGACACTGGAGGCGGAATTGAAAATTGCTCAAGTGAACCAGAAAGCGGTATTTTCGACGCCGGGAATGCGAAAGCGGGTCATTATCACATCTTTCCTCGGACTGTTTACGCAATGGTGTGGTATTGGATTGATTTCGTAAGTCCCACGTGTAATTGCCGTTTTTTCGCGCCCATTTATCGCCGAAAGAATGTTCCTTTCCCCGATCTTGGACACCATCGGCATTCGCGATAACCGAACGAAGCACCTCATCAACCTAGCTAGAGTGTCTTGGGGCCTCGTTTTTGGTACATTTACTGCTTTGATAGTGCCTCGATATCCTCGACGGAGCGTATTCTTAGTAAGTAGTGCAGTCATTGACTACTTCTGATGTGGTTATGATATTCTGTAGGTATGTGCAATCTCCCTCTTTGTTGTGTTTACAGCGTGGACCGTAGCTAGTGCAGAGTATTCGTTCAGTCATAACAAGGTCTCTGCCCAAATAGTGCTCGTGTGAGTAACTTGACGCAAATACTGTTATTTTCCGTTTCACCACGCTCTCTATAGTCTTATATTTTTGTATGGTTCGGCCTATAACATTGCATTCGAACCCTTGCCTTACAGTAAGTATTACGCTTTGTGTCAACCTACACCGTTGTTTGATGCGATTTCAATCAACAGCCTATTTGGTCGAACTTTTTCCTTTCCGTGTCCGAGCTAGGGGTATTTCCCTGTACCAATGGTGGTGTCGTGGCGCAGCGTTCACTAATCTGTTGTTGAATCCGATTGGGCTCGAACTCGCAGGTACACCCATCTCTTCCACTCACCCGACTGGTTGTTAATAAAACCGGTGGTATATGACAGGCTGGAGATGGTATATTTTGTAAGTTCTCCCTTGAAGATACCAACAAACAAATGCTGATGAATGTTAGTTATTGTGTCTGGGATGCCTTCCAGGTTGTGTTCATCTATCTCATGTTTCCTGAAACATCGGGACGCACGCTCGAAGAGCTGACATTCTGTACGCGGTCCAATGCGTTCCGAGATATGTTTGGCGTTCTCATGAATATCGTCCAGTGTTTGAGGACGAACGAGAAGCATTCAGGGATGGCGGGTTTGAGACGCTACGTGAACACCGGGAACCTGGGACGTACGGCGCCATCCAAAGTTATACTAGGAGAGCTGTTCATGGCGAGCAGGGATGACCTTACAGCAGGTATTTCTATATGTTCTCAGCGGGAAGAATCCGAAGGTACCCGACTCGCGTTCCAGAATCTGTGCTTGCTTTCTAATCAACAACGTTTATCGGACACTTGATGTGGTGCTTGTCGCGCAAAACCAGAGAGTGCTCGTGATGCTAGTCGGTATCCGAGTCCATGTCGCCTCCTCATGGGTGTCTGAGAAAGAGTATAAATTCGCACCCGAGCTAACGATTGTGGGATGGAGGCATACGCCCCGTTGGCCAGTGACGCCCCCTGTCTCAGAGGCGATCTTGGCCGTCTTTCCGTCAG
Source organism: Porphyrellus cyaneotinctus (assembly GCA_038091315.1). Lineage (NCBI taxonomy): Eukaryota > Fungi > Basidiomycota > Agaricomycetes > Boletales > Boletaceae > Porphyrellus > Porphyrellus cyaneotinctus. Next base: position 32,383 of record JBBPOF010000059.1, on the reverse strand, counting down.
TTCGACCTCGTGACCGGAATAGACGGGCGATTTGGGGCGCAGATCGTGCAATGGATCTCCTGATCATGGAGCAGTGAGGTTTCAAACGGGATCGATGCGCCGAAGGGAGTGTGAATGTGGCGGTGTGAGCACCAATCGGACGAACCGGAAAACAAGAGAGATTCACACACTAGGCTTGAACACGACTGAAGTCTTACAGTGAAGGTGAGTTTATTATTGTAAATTTTGGTGGCTTGGCGACAAGACTTAATTTTGAGCTCCGACCTCTTGACGTCACTTGGCGATTTCACGAATCAACTTCCTGACCATAAAAGGAAAACGGAGACGGGCTGTGTGTTCTCCCCTTGGCAAGCATTCTTGGTATGCGTGTGTACCCAAGGCCCCTCGGATCTGCGCGTTTCTGGTGCGCAAGGCTGGCTCTTCCTGGTGCAGGAGAACACTTGCATTGAGACCAAAAACAATCAGGATTTTCGGCACGCTATCCCCACGACGTCCACCGCCCATAACCTTTCAAATTCAGTAAGACTCCGAGAATGAATGACACAATTGCGTAAACAGCGGAATTCCAGAAGCCTCTACCCCTCTCCGAAAACCTATATATACAATTGTTTCGATAGCTGCCATACGCAGCGCCAGCTGAAACAATCGCTCTCATTCCCCGACTTCCACAGCGCTAAACAAGTCCGAGAGCATGTTTCCAGTTCGGAAATTGCTGTTCTCTGCACTTTCTGTGGCAATTCCTTGGTCGCTCTGGAAAATCCTCCAAATCGTCTGGTATCGCCCGCTGTGCAAATCTCCTCTGCGGCATCTGCGCGGACCGAAAACAGCGAACCTGATATTGGGTAACTTTTCTGAAATCGCAAAGGATGTACGTCACTGTTATCATACGAGGGCCATCGTAGAATGATATATTCTCCAGCATAATGGCGTGCTCACTGAAATGTGGGTCAAGGAGTACGGAAATACGATAAGATTCAAGGGATTCTTCAACGTATGTTCAACGCACCTCCCGAACAGACGGCAAACCGAGTTACTGACATCACCATGCCTTGTGATACCTAGAAGAACCATCTGTTGTCCATGGATACACGCGTCGTACACCATGTCCTCACGCACCCCGACGCCTACCAGAAGTCGCCCCATACGAGACATGTCTTGGGGCAGATTTTCGGGGAAGGTGAGGCAATGCTTCTTGCTCCGTCTCGGCTGATGCAAACGACCATCGTCATGGTAGGACTGCTCGTCGTGGAAGGCACGCAGCATCGTCAACAGGTTTGTATCAATTTTTTCGACCCCACCGCTGACTAACCCATTGATGAACAGAGACGCGTAATGGTATTTACATCGCGTTCAAGCAAGGAGTCGACTTGATTCAACACCATCCAGAACCCTGCTTTTGGCCCAATCCAGATTCGGGCACTCACAGAGACTTTCTTCGAAAAGGCTATCCGAGTGAGTTTCGTCCTTCCTCTTTTGATTTCCCTGGTACTAACTCCAACCGCCCTAGCTTCGTGACTTATGGTCTGCCGAAATTGCCAAGAATCCTACTACAACGACCGGCACCCGTATCGATATCGCACCCTGGTTGAGTAGGGTGACGCTCGACATAATCGGGCTCACAGGTATATTTGATCGTTATGTAAACGGGAAGACGTTATTGACGGCGGACAGGATTTGGCTACGATTTCGACGCGCTCGAATCAAGCGGGCAGGCCAACGAGCTGGGCGAGGCTTTCACAACCATGTTCTTAGCAATTCAGGGGGTCACCATAACCGATATTCTTCGCCTGATGGTCCCCATCTTGCGTCTCATTGCAAGTGTCACCCTTATTCTCCTAGAGTTGACGTATTAACGGGGCTTGCACACCAGCCCAATGCCAAGGCCCGTAAACTGGAAGCTGCCCAGCGTGACATGACACGAATCGGTATGGGCTTGCTTACCCGCGCGAAAGCAGCCGCGCTGGCCAGTGTGACGGAAGGTGGAGAGATTGAAAAGAACAGTTTGCGTGGTCGTGATTTATTGTCAGTGCTAGTGAGGGCAAACATGGCCAGTGACATTCCTGAGGCCCAGAAACTGTCCGACAAGGATGTCATAGCGCGTGCGTTCCACTTCATCATCCTCGGCTCCACGCAGCCTCTAAAACATGTGATCTTCCACAGAGATATCTACGTTTCTTGTCGCGGGCCATGAAACAACAAGGTACGACGTCGTAGATTGTCGTTGTGTGCGGGCTCACAAGATGTTGTAATAGTACTACCATTACCTGGGCGTTGTTTGCCTTGACACAAGCACCCGAAGTTCAAAGGAAACTCCGGCATGAGCTTCTCTCTGTTGAGACCGAGACACCATCGATGGACGAACTCTTGGAACTCCCTTACCTCGATGCAGTCTTGAAAGAGACCCTTCGTGTGTGGCCACCCATTCGAAGCACTGCGCGGCTGGCAATGAATGACGACGTACTGCCTGTCAGGGAGCCATACACGGACAGATATGGCAACGTTCGTGACACTATCGGGTATGTGGTACATTTATCCCTGCATGCATGACACATTACTAACCAGGTCTGACGGCGCAAAAGAATCGCCAAGGGCGAATCAATCACCATACCCATCCAGGCAATAAATCGGTCCAAAGAGCTATGGGGACCTGATGCTCACGAGTTCAAGTGTGTTATTCATGTCCTTTCCCGGATCGAACGGCTAGTGACAGACATCCCGCAGTCCGGAACGATGGAACGATATACCTGAGGCTGCCTCCCAGATTCCAGGCGTCTGGGGTCACTCGATGTCCTTTATTGGTGGTCCGCGAGCATGTATCGGTTTTAGGTTTTCGCTCGTGGAGTGCGTTTCGTCCCCCTATCCCATCCGGAGCGCCATGGCTGACTGAAGCGCAGGTCCAAGGCGATCTTGTTTTCCCTCGTCCGCTCGTTCGAGTTTGAGCTTGCCGTGCCTAAGACCCAAATCATAAGCAGGACGTTTCTCGCGCAGCGCCCTGTTCTGCAAGGTGGCCCTTCGAACGAGAGTTCACTCCCATTACTGGTTAGGCCGTACAAGAGAGTGTGAGGACGAGAATCGGAATGCGACAGGGCTGGCACTGGCGCGCACCGAACCTTCCGTCGCTCTCTTTTCATCCTTAATCTTTGTCTTCCTCTGCTGAAACATCTTTTAAGTTAAATTTCCGTATGGACAATTTGTATGATGCTGATGCTTGTTGGATGCCTTGTATCTTGAAATATTTACGACCCCATTGGACTCGTTCAACCACGCTGAGCAGATCGAAAATTGCAGGATGCCCGTCAACTGCAACCCACCGACAGAGATCCTCCTGTCTTGAGCATGCCCTCGCCCGTTCGAGTCAATATCACCTCGACAACCGCCTATGCTCAGCCATCGATATCTTGCGAGCTAAATCGACTTATCATTCGGACCGGGACTGATATGTATATATGTTCCACGGTGGTTAGAATGTCGTATAACCATAAATGCAAACGGCCAATTTGACTGTTACTGTCAAAGTGAATAGTCTTGCGAATGCAGTCCCGACCCGGACCGGTTTTCGATCCAATTCTCGTTCGAAGATAGATGACCACCAGTGCTAACTTACCAATGTATTTAATGGTATTCTGCTGAGGGTATCAAATACCATCAAAAGTAGGTAGTTTGTTCAAATTGACTGATAGGGCCCGACGTCAAGATCCCAAATGGTCATTTATGAGGACCTGCAAGTTGCACACATGGTCGCTACCTGGTGTGAAGAATGGCTCAGTTCGAGTTAGTGTCGTCTATCAGTCGCATATGCGTAGTCACGTGGAGACAACGCGGTCTTATTTTTAGGTTCGTTTGTACTTCATCGCTACTCACCATGTCCATGAAAGACACCGTCCAGGACGCCCTCGATGACGTGCGTATTCAGATTGTCCTCTCTTACGGTGAGATTGGTACGCTGAGATATATCTCACTAGATCAGCTCTCCAAGCGCGTCTGCCAACCGTCGATCACGGGCGCTCGCTGTATTGGAACAGCAACTTGCACTGGCGTGTGCACCGGATGTCGATGATACCATGCGCCACTTTCTCGAACTCCAGGGCACATTTGAATGCAACGGTAAGAGACACGTCTTCGCTGTCAATGGAACTTTCTTGAACGTCGCGTAGTTCCCTCAAAGACGTTTGCTTGGGTACAGATGGCAGCGTCACGGGTAGAGGCGTTAGCTGGCAAAACCTCTGGTGACCGTACGTCAGCTCGACACGTGATCTGTTCTCGGTGCTGACCGAGGGATGCAGAAGAGGCAGGGATAGAGCTCAATGTGATTTGCTCTCAGTTATACCAACTACTCTCAGTGATACAGGGGATTGCCTTGCATCACACAGCCAGTAAAGCATACCTTAGTCGTCGATATCCTTTGGAAGTATGGTGCTACAATCGATGTTCGTCCTCGTGCTGAGAGCTGCATTTTAGATTCTCGTAGCGCTGTTGACGACCTCGCGGCACACCTCTATGATCACGCCATCATCGGTTGGTAGCTCGATTGCCGGGCTTCCGTCAGACAAGACATCCTCGGTCGCCCACCTTTCCTCCGCTGTCTTGGACACGTTGCTCTGTGTGCTGGTTGACTCATCGGTTGCATTGCGCACATTTGAAGACGTCAACGGCGTGCAGGCTGTGGTCAAGTTATTAAAGAGAGCAGGGACTCCACGAGAAGTGCGGTGCGTCTGAAATTAATAGAGGCAGACTGGTGTTGACGTCGGTTCCAGGATGAAGTGTCTTGAATTCCTGTACTTTTACCTGATGGACGAAACCACGCAGGACGTGAGTGACAGTGCCTCGCTAGGATCGCAATCGAACCCTAGTACGCCGGTGACAACTCAGACGTTGACACGGCCAAGGGGACCAAAGATGATATTTCCACGGCCAGCATCGGGTACATCAAACTTATCTTTTGGTTCATCTAGTTCGTCGTCGTCGTCATCGAGATCGAGATTCTCTGTAGCGACGAACTCGAGCCGAAGTAGCGTGCAGAGCAGTATCCGACCGCCGTCACCCGTGAAAAAGTCGTACTCGACCCCTGTGATCGGGTCCGATCCCTGCACGCCGCCAAATTCACCACCCCCTGTCCGCGAAAGCGGTAAAAAGACGGCAATGTCGATGATGATGCTCCGGAAAGAGGTCGATTACGAGCCGCAGAGTCCAAAGAAGTTGCACGGGACGCGAGTGCTGGTATCGGAAGACTTTTTGACACCACGCCGGCGAGAGAGGGGGGAAGGTGAGGGTAGACAGGGGCGAGTGCGGACGACGGAGGAGAAAAAGGAAATTCTGGGCACGCTGCTCGGGAATGTGGACGCGCTGGTGGAAGGCGTGCGAAAGGCTGGTATTTGGGGATTGACGTAATTAAATCAGCAGGGTTAATTCGGAGATTGCCTAACTCGGCAAACAAAGGTTCGTACGATGATCGACCAATCGGGTCGTTGGACGGACCAAGGGGAATGTCGCTTAGTCATGTGTCATTACACATCTCCTGTCTCACTCAGCAGTTTGCACCGCATTCCGTTTTCTATTCTACCCACTATGAAACTGGCACGGTGTGTCTCGCGTCTTCTTCTTTCCCCCATTACACTCATGAAATCCGACAGGTCTGCTTCCCTTGCAACCGCCCTCATCGGCGCAGCGTCCAATTTCGCCCTCGCTGCCTACCTCTGGGGTGTGTGGCGATCCCTTGCTTGGGAGCCGGGGAGCGAATGGGAAGGCTCTCGCTTCTCCCTCTCTAAAGACGGCGCAAGGCTCGTCTGTGCTCTCTTTTCTACCTACTTTGCAGCTGCCTCTGCCATTTGCTTATTCGGCCTCTCGGGTATCCTCAAGGTACCCATGCCTTGCTTCCACACAACCCCTCTAACCCCCTTCTAGGGCATACCCTCCTTCGTTCGAATTTACCGCAACTATGTCATTGGCGACTTTGCCTTTTGCACACTCTTTGCCGTTCTGGCATCTTCCGCAGCCGTAGACTCTGCAGCACGCGCTCAGGTCTGCGAACAAGTATCAAGACAGCCCGACCTCCTCAGAGATGTCATCGACCTTGGCCTCACCCTAGAGAATTGTGAGCAATGGTTCGAACGCGGCCTTATGGCCTTTATGGTTGTGTTCCTTTTCCGCACTGTCGTCCGCGTGTGTACCTTTTTGTACACCCATCCATGATCCGCGCTCACTGCAATCGCGTCTAGATACATCTCATCTTTGCTCTCTCGCGTTTCTATTCACATCTCGCTTCTGGCTACCGCTGCGATGTATCCCATATGCATGACGACAACTTCATGCCGTTCGAGCGCATATACCTCCTCCCACATCCATCCATCGACCAGGACGAGAAACTTTCATCTGCCAGCGAGGCAGGCATGTCGTCTATCTACGCACCCGTGCCACTGGCGCAGATTTCTCCGCAGATCGCGTATCAACTACGCGCGACGGCGACGGAAGCTTGGATAAGACGTGCCCCGTCGTCACACCATGTACTACTGTGTCGCATGTCCGCTTACGACGCGGGACACACCCAAAACAGAATTCCGCCCGCCGTCGGACCTATCCACCTCGAAAGCGAAAGCTACTGAAAGCGAAAGCTACTGAAAGCCCTCGGCACGGTTCCATCGGGATTCTATTCGGGTCGGGAATGGGCGTAAGGTGATGCTCCTTTAGCTTGCGGTCATGTCATCGTCTGTGTTTTTAGCTCATCACGGCCGTACACGCGTTATCATTGTATGTTATCACGATCTGCATGTGCGTTTTATGTATTTACAGCTTGGTCTGGTATAATTTGCTGCCGTAAATTGTTCTTGATGAGGATGGGTGGAAGAGATATGGAGCGATTGCGCCTAGTCGAGAACAACTTCTCGAATGTACGACTTTGTCCTCGTGATGGTGTTGACAGCCGATGCGGCGCCCATGTTCTTGGCCGTAGTATATGAAATTCTTCACTTGAGGCCGCCACGGCACCCAGCACCCAGCGGACTCGGCATATCTCAGCCCTGATATCATCATCACCATTTGTCACTCGCATCCGTCGGGTTGTAATACGAGTTGATCATCAGCCTGTCAGGTCATCGCCGCGAATCGCCTCTCAATCTCCACGATATGGTCTTGGCCAAGTCTGGATCATCATCAGGTCCCTCCACTGACGGCACTCGTGCTTTGTACGATCGGCTGACAGGCATACGTGACCGGCCGCTGACGGCGTAAGCTGGTATTATGACGTTTTAGCCCAATCAGGAATGATTGCCTCCCATCGATGGGTATTTTCCTTCCGCCGTATTGTGATCAATCATCGGCGTGCATGGGTATATCGTACTGACAGCGCTGACCCTGTAGGACACCGACACGGATCATCGCATCGTTGGTCGGAAATTTCTGAACCCCCGGATCGTGAGAACGGACGATGCATAAATATGCTTTTGACGGCGTTAAGAGATGACTCATAAGCCGGCGGCCGAAAGATGTTTGTGACAGTTTTATTCGGCTTGGTAGTCGTATGGTCCGAGGCACAAGGAAGACGATCACCAGGTCAGTTCAACTGGAACGCTATCATATCCCACGTTCGGGTCATTATTCCAAGCGGGGCATTTGAGTTTGTTAGTGGTAATGCCCCCTGCGCTCGGTCGTCTCTCTGAAGCGATATCACACTGTACATTTTTCAACGTGAGTTGGAAGTTAACTACTGGGCCTAGCTGGTTCGGAAGGCTTCATGACATCACATAACTTGGCAGGACTCGAATCGTAGTGCAGTCGGGAGAGGCCAGCAGCATCCGTCTTGGCGTCTGTCTTGGCATCCGTTATCCTTTGTTCTGCGCGAGCGGCGTCACGCCTTCGAGAGTGACGTGTCAGTACGAGACGCATTTAGTTACCTTTTTCTGACGACATGCGAATCGGAGGTAAGTGGAACAAGAAAAGAGGTCTGGCGAGATGGGGTGTTCCCTTGGTGATGGGATGGCACAAGAACGATCTGTCGTAACTCGACTTCGTCGCATCGGAATACTTAGCGGGAACCAGTTGGACAGCTACTGTAAGTATCATCTGGATTCGGATCTTGATGTCTTTACGGAATAATGGTAAGCTTATTCAGTCGTTATCCGTCATGATGTGTAGACTGTTGAACAGTGTAAACTTGCCAGCCCACCAGAGCTATGGCTGGTTGAGAAGGCTAGCTCCTCTCAATGCTTATCATAGTAGGTGATCATTGATAAACCTGGATAGCCAGTGTCCACCTGCAAGACACACTTGCTTCAGATTATTCGCCGACTCATCCCTGCTCGCCATGAATAACCCTTCTAGCACTGGTTCACCTGCAGAACGGTCTTGCTGCAGGCGGTCTGTAGTCAGCCCTCCTGGTCGTGAATACCTCTTCGAATGCTATCCTCCATACTGCCATACGTCATGGGTTCCCGATGTTCACACAGTGTCTCAAACCCGCCTTGCCTGATTGCCCCCTGTTCATCCTCGAATACTGGGAGATATCCATGAGCAGATCAAACATGCTCCAAAGTGCATAAGACAACGTACAGAGTGTCAGCTCCTCGAGCGTGCGTCCGGATGTCTCAGGAAACATGAAATAGACGAACACGACCTGGAAAGCATCCCAAACACAGTAACTAACATTTTTCAGCATTTATTCGTTCGCGTCTGAGGAAGGGCTTACAAGATGTACCATCTCCAACCTATCCCCCACCGGCTTTATCTGAAGTTTGCGAGTCGGATGAATGGACATAGACGTACCCGCGATTTCGATCCCAATAGGATCCACAAACTGACTGATGAAGGCTGCACCACGGGACCACCATTGATATAGGGAAATGCCCCTCGCTCGTACATGGAAAGGGAAAAGTTCAACCACGTAGGCTATTTACATCCCGATCCCGATCCGTCAATGAGCGGTGCAAGCTGATACAGATAGCATTGTTGCTTACTGTAAGGTAAGGTACTGAACCCTATGTTATAAGCCGAGCTGAACAAAAATATGAGACTATAGAGTTTGCGGTGAGGCGGAAATCAGTGTTTGCATCGACCTGATTACTCACACGAGCACTACTTGAGCAGAGACCCTGTCATGAGTGAACGAATACTCTGCACTAGCTATAGTCCATGCAGTAAATGTAAGGGAGATAGAGACAGTGCACGCCTACGAAAATGTTAGAACAGCAACACTGGTTTGACATATTACCCACTAAAAATACACTCCGTCGAGGGTATTGAGGCACGATCAAGGCAGTGAACGTGGCAAAAACGGAGCTCCAAGAATATCTAACAAGATTGACGAGTTGCTTCGTACGGTTATCGTGTATGCCAATGGTGTCCAAGGTCATGGAAAGGAAGTTTCTGTCAATGTTAAGCAACCAATCTAACGATGACCATAAAAACGGGGTTTACGCAGTCAGATTATTCCCACACCACTGCGTAAACAAACCAAGGAAAGAAATGATGATGACTCGCTTTCGCATACCCGGTGCCGAAAATATTCCGTTCTGGCTCACTTGAGCAACTTTCAGTTCCGTCTCCAGCATCTCTTTGATCTGAGTATACTCCGCCTTGACAAATTCCGAGTTTTCGTCATCCTCTGCATGATACTTGACAAGAATGGCGTATGCTTCATCCCTTCTTCCCTTTGATATGAGCCAGCGAGGAGACTCTGGAAGGAACGAAATGAAACAGACTTGAAGGAGACTGGGGACTGCTTGAAGGTATGATGGGATTCTCCACCCCCAGTTACTCGACATGGCAAAGGTCCCGAGGGTAATCGCGGCGGCAGCGACAGCACCTACGAGTGATTAGGGCAAACTTTTGAGACCATCATCTTCCCAATTTACCAAAATTGTAACAGATACAGAAAAGGTTGCTTATGACCGCTCGTTCCTTGGGATGTGAGAGTTCTTGGCATAGCTTAATACGATGTACGAAACGAAATTTCACTTTGCCATACCTCCAATCAAAGAAGACGCAGCCACGATGCAAAAGACATTGGAAAATCCAAGCATAAAACGAGGAATAATGAACATTGCGACTATCGGGTTCAAAATGGAAAGCGTGCTCAAGGTTAAAATATTGATCACTTACAATTGAATGCAGATCCTTGAAGAATGCCTGCAACTATCGACATTGCACCTCCGAGTAGTATCGGGTATCGCCTTCCGGTTCTGTCGACAACGACGGGGACGAATGGGACGCCAGCGAAAGAACCCAACGAATACATGGAGACCATCAGGCCCAGAAGGGCAGAACGAGGATGATCGAAATCTGTCATTCGCGTCAATCACTATTAGTAAAACAATAAAAGTCGGACTTCAGCCAACCTACATTCAAGCCACGAAGACACGGCTTGCAGGCCATTCACCATGGATGCATCAAAGCTTTCATGATGTCAGCACTTCACCCATGTGCGTCAACTACACCGCAAAGACTTGCCCACTCGTCATCTCCACTCCGAGACAAGTCGGGACCATCAAGAAGTATAAGAGTCGAAGGTTGGGTTTACTGTACCATGGAACGATGTCCTGTTGTGCAAGCCGAGAGACAGTTGAGTCGTTGCTTTCCAGCTGCACATGACTTCCCTGTCCACCCCTCTGCGAGTCCATCTCGAAGGAAGGTTTGGCCCACGAACCGCGTGGCTGTTTGGAAACACGATTAGGCTCAACTCGCAGAGAATGCAGTGAGGAGGCTCTTGTCGTTTGAGCTCAGAGCGCGCTGCAGTACGAGAACGAGATATAGTTGACCTACAGCGCCGAGTAAACGGTAAAGAAGCGATTGCACGAACCTGTTGCATACGAGTCGTGAGACTTTCACATTTTGGGACTCTTCACAGAGCGGAATTAACTGCGTTTAGTTACATAAACAAGCGGGGACCTTTCCTATCTCTGACGAACAGCGCGCCCTAACACGAGGAAGATCACGGACCACAGGGTCAGCTCAAAACGTCAAGTAGCTCTTGGATCAGAGGAGTCCGATGATCGATGGTATGGTACTCCTCGGGCGCTCGCCTATCTCATGGCTCACCTGCATCGACGTCATTGAGCGTTTTCAACGCGCAGTAGAAGGGCAATGTTTGCTTCGGATGACATACTTCAAGCGTATCTGCAGCGAAGGAGTCGCCCAGCGGATCATTGGGTGCTGATAATTGTATTCATTACAAAGGAACCTTGTTGTGACGCTGGGCAATGACTAGTGACTGCCCATCGCCTACCAACGCGGTCGAGTTCATTTTTGACCACGTTGCACATACAAAGAACGTGAGACTAATGGAGAAAAGCAGTTTGACTTGCAGCCTGAGAGTGCCATGGAAGACGCTGTTGCTCTTGTGTTGTGCTTTCAATTCAGATGTCGATATCGTGAACCTGTTGGATGTGCCAGCCTGTCTTCTACTTGAAATATGTTTGTTCTCGGAAAACCAAAAACTGCTCGACCAAAAAGTCGTTCTACTGGTCAACATCTGAGTCCATGTCGCTCCACCTAGTGTCCGAGCAATATTATAGCGTAAGGTCGCGCTCTAGTCGTAGCTGATTGAGAAGGCCAGCTGATGTCGAACGTGAAGACATTTCTAGTATATTACTATATCGGAGAGTACGATAGTAAGTGATTATTATCCTAACCTATAGCCAGATTTCACTTGTGAATCATGCCTGCTCGCCGCGAATAGTTCCTCTAGGTACTATCCTCCATGCTGTCATACGTATCGAGTTCCTGCATTGGCAGTGTCTCATACCCATCGTGCCTGAATACTTCTTGTTCATCCTCGAACACTATATGGCATCCATGAGAAGACCTAGCAAATCCCAGCGAGCATTAGCGTACTTACGGAAAGCTAGCTCCTCGAGGGTGCGCCCCGACGTTTCAGGGAACATAAAATAGACAAACGCAACCTGGAACGCATCCCAGACACAGTAACTAACGTCTTTCAGCACCCGTTTGTTCGAGTCTAAAAAGGAGAACTCACAAGATATACCATCTCCAACCTATCGGATCCCACCGGATTTTATCAGAGCTACAAGTCAGACTAATGGAGCAGATGGACGAACCTGCGAGTTCGATTCCAATAGGATTCACAAACTGATTGACGGATGCAGCACCACGGCTAAACCACTGGTTGAATGCGATACCCCTAGCCCGTACATGGAATGGGAAAAGTTCGACCAAGTAGGCTGTTTATATCCCAATCTGTATCGTTAAATTGTTGGCGCGGATCGTGTAATACTTACTGTAAGTCAATGGAGTGAACCCTATGTTGTAAGCCGCAGCACACAAGAATATGAGACTACCAAACAAGTGGTAAGAATGGGAAACACAGGGTTTACATCGACTTGAATACTCACACGAGCACTGCTTGAGCAGAGGCCTTATTGTGAGTGTAGGAATAATCTGCACTAGCTACAGTCCATGCAGTAAATACAACAAAGAGAGAGACAGTACACGCCTACAGAAGTGTTAGAACGACGTTGTAGGTAATCGGTGCGGCAGCATTACTTACAAGGAATGCACTCCGTCGAGGGTATCGAGGTACTATCAAGGCGGTGAATGTACTGATAACGAGGCTCCAAGAAAATCTAGCTAGATTGAAGAGCTGCTTCGTTCGATTATCATGTATGCCGATGGAGTCCAAGATCGGGGAAAGGAAGTGTCTGTCGGTGTCAAGTGATCCGCCGAATAGCGGTAACAAATAGTGCAGCTTACCCAACCAATCCAATCCCACACCACTCCGAAAACAGACCAAGAAAAGACGCGATAATGGTCCGTTTTCTCATTCCCGGAGTTGAAAATACCTCTTTCTGGTTCACTCGAGCGATTTTCAGCTCCGCTTCCAGTGTCTCCTTGATCTGGGTATACTCAGCCTTGACGAATTCCGAGTTTTCGTTTCCCTCTGCATGATACTTGACAAGAATGGCGTACGCTTCATCCCTTCTTCCCTTTGATATGAGCCAACGAGGAGATTCTGGGAGGAACCAGATGCAGGACACTTGAAGGAGACTGGGGACTACTTGGAGGAATGATGGAATTCTCCACCCCCAGTTACTGATCATGGTAAACGTCTCCAAAGTGACCATGGCAGCAATAATACCACCTACGAATGGTCAGTTCAAACTCAGAGACCATCACGAGGCCAATTTACCAACATAGTAAGAGGTATTGAAAAGGCTGCCCATGACTGCTCGTTCCTTGGGATGCGAAAGCTCTCCACATTGCTTAATATATAATACAAAGTCGGATTTATTTTTGCCTTACCTCCTATCAAGGAAGACGCAGCCACGATGCAGAGGACATTGGCAACTCCAAGCATAAATCGAGCAATGAGAAACATGACGACTATTGCGTTACTGATGAAAGGTGCTCTCGAGTTTAAACGCGATGATCACTTACAATTCAATGCGGATCCCTGAAAAATACTCCCAACTATTGCGATTGCACCTCCGAGTAATATTGAGTACTGCCTTCCGATGTTATCCACGATGATGGGGACGAATGGAACGACGACAAAAGAACCCATGGAATACATGGCAACCACCAAACCCAATGAAGCGGAGCGAGGATGGTTGAAATCTGTCGCTCGCGTCAATCTTGATCAGTAAATGAGCAAAAAGTCTAGCTTACATTCAAGCCAGGAGGGCATAGCTTGCAGACCGTTTACCATGGACGAGTCAAAGCTTTGTCCGTGTCAGCATTTTACCAAGGACTATACGCAACAATGCAAACACTTGCCCACTCGTCATCTCTACACCGAGACATGTCGGGACCATCAAGAAGTATAAGAATCGAAGGTTGGGTTTACTGTACCAGGGAACTTTGTCCCGCTGTGCAAGCCGAGAGACGATCGCGTCATTGCTTTCCAACTGAACATAGCTTCCTTGTTCATGCCTTCTCGAGCCCATTTCGGAGCAGGCTTCCCTACGAAACGCGTTGGTTGTTGAAACGTTGAAAACGCGCCGTGGGTAGAACGAGCTAGATTTGGCCGTAGTACCGCATTGCGATAGCGGGAACCTATTGAAGACGTACGAGCTATCATGCTCAGTGAGAGAGACTCTGGGACGTGCTGGACGTTCCAGCTACAGTAAGACTCATAGAACGAAATTATGTTTACGAACAATTAGGTTGTGATGGAATTATGATTGTAGTGCATTAGTGGAGGATCGATCGGAAAGCCTTTGCATCACCCACAACTTGAACGACAGTGGCACCCTCATCTCAGCGTCGCCCAACCACCGAACTTGTGAATAAAAAGAGGATAGAGAGGGAAGAATGGCACAGGTCCGCCCACGATCGCCGTCAGCGGAGGACGCTCACCACAAAAGGCCCAAAACGAGCCACACCCCCGACGACACCGACGTCGTTGCGCATTTTGCCACCGACCTTTTCGATGCGTCCAACATCGACCAGCTACGCACAGATTACGCGGACAACACACCGTTCAAGCACGTCGTCGTCGACGCGCTCTTCTCTGACGACCTCTTGCGGGGCGTCAAAGATGAGTGTACCGAGCATCTCAGTTTTACGGAGAGGGAGACGGACATTTACAAGGTATGCCATCGCGTCTTTGCAACCAGACGACCCACATCTGACCCCATTCGCTGGCTAGGTAAACCAAACGGGCGACCTCGCCTCGCTTTCCTATCTTTCCGACGAACAACGCGCTCTCTTCCCAAACCTCCTCGTCCTCCGTGACGCCCTCTACTCTTCACGCTTCCGTTCCTTTCTTCAAGCCGTCACTGGCTGCGGTCCGCTCTCGGGCACGAAGCAAGACATGTCTGTCAACTCATACACTCGTGGCTGCCACCTCCTCAACCATGACGACGTTATCGGCACGCGCCGCGTATCTTATATCCTCTACATGCCCCTCCCGTGCGACAAACCATGGCGTACAGAGTACGGTGGGGCACTCGAGCTCTATCCCGTGCGGGAGGGCAGGGAAGTCCCTGAACCAGACGTCGCGCCTGTCAAGGCGATCCCACCGAGCTGGAATCAATTCATCTTCTTTGAGGTACAGCCCGGGAAGAGTTTCCATTCGGTCGAGGAAGTCATCGTGGACGAAGAGGGATGCGCGCGGCTGAGTATCAGTGGCTGGTTTCATGCTGCGCAGCCTGGCGAGGATGGATACGAGGATACGACCGTTCCACCGGACAACGCAAGTTCACGTGAGCAACTCGTACGTTCCATTTCTTACCTACTGTACCGAAAGATGGTCGCATACACGCACATGTACCCTGCTTAGACGTCAAGCTCCAACGCGAGCACGTGTGCGGGCAAGTTCTCGCAGTACGACGACACCAGCGACGACACCGAACCACCTCATCCAGACGTTCCACTCTCTCCCGAATATACGTCGTTCCTCGCCAAGTATCTCAACCCAGTGTACCTGCAACTCCGCACCCTCAAGACCATCATGGCCAAGTTTGTCAACGAGTCCAACTTGCAACTGCAGAGTTTTCTCGTGGACGAGCTCACGACTGCCATAGAGGAGGGTCTACGCGAAGCAGACATGATTGATGGGCTGGATGGTGAGTCGCGTCAGGCCAAGGTTCCGAGTCACGCTCTCGGTGTGCCTCCTTCCTCCGCAACGTCAGCATGGGCCCTCAAAGGTCCCCCTCACAAATGGCGCTACTGCACGCTCGCGCAAGGACACGACGTAGACGCGCCCTCATCAGCACGCACAAAAGCTGAAGGCATCCTGCGCGAGCTGCAGGACGTGTTCTTCCCGAGCGACGCATTCCGTGCATGGCTAACCACCGTGACCAAGCTGATTCCGCTGAGCTGTGCGGTCGAGGCGAGGCGGTTTCGGCCGGGGTTGGACTACACGCTTGCCACGAGCGACGAGGGCGAGTCACGACTCGACGTCGTGCTTGGGCTTACCCCTCAAGTACGACCACAGAGGGCTGACATAGAAAACGGAGTCCGTCACGGCAAGGCGAAGGCGAAAGCAAGGGAGGAGGAAAACGAAGAGGAGGACCAGTCCACGGGGTGGCAAGCTGGAGAGTGGGGTGGTTGGGAGGTCAGTCTGCCGTCATTCGGATCCCGTGAAATGAGCCTCACGTCCTTGTTAGTGTTATATGGCCCCACACGACGAGGAAGACGACCCAGCAGTGTACCGTTCAGGGTCGAGCAAAAAATCAAAGGACCGACCCGAGTCGAGCGGTGCATCCACCTCGAGCAATGTCGATGAAGACATGGACGATGACGATGAGGACGAGGGCGGTACGCTCTTGACGTGGCAGCCGCAATTTAATTGTTTGCTCCTTGTTTTACGCGATGAGGGGGTGCTGCGATTCGTCAAGTACGTCTCTGCCGCTGCACCGGGGTCTAGATGGGACGTCTGCAGCGAGTTCGAAGTTGGTATGGTCGACGGTGACGAGGACGAAGACGAGGACGAGGAAGAGGAACCTTGATCTTCCATCAGAGCCAGAAAAAAGCAGATGCAGATCATATGTACACGGTATAAGACTGTAGACCTATGAACCACTACTACCTTGGGTTCCTCTTGCTGCTTCGCGTTTCCTAAAACACGATCTTTTGGCCCTGACTGGGTATGATGGATACAGACTGGCGCTGAGCGTGCGCAAGGGCAGCACCTGGCCTGGCACGGCGTGCATGCGACCGATCGTGACCAGCACGTCCTGTCTGCCGTGAACGGGGCACTTCCGCCGGTGTCTTCACAACCTCAGCGTCCTCTCGTCCGGTGTGCCAAGGTCGGGGTGCGTTTGCGGATCCCTTTTGCGGGGGCTTCCCACTCCAGTTCTTGCTCTTCTGATGCCAGTCTCCTTTGGGATGTCGAGGGCCACCGCCACGTCGTACGGCGTCTGGGGAGGCGTACTCAACCACGAGGTCGCGTCCGTTCAGACGATGATTTCGAGGGTTGACGAGTGTCGCGGTAGCGTGCTCGATGGTCGTAAAATCGACAAAGGCGAAACTGTCGTTATACGGCACATATAGGCAAGAACATGAGGGGAAGTCGAGTAAAGTCGCTCGAGTCAGTGAGCGTTCGTCACAGGAAGAACGAACATCAGACGAAATACTCACCCTTTGCAAGCACCACTGTCCTCAAACGTGCCCATACGAATCTTTCGTATCCACACGTCTTTCGACGTCGTATCATCACCACCCCGACCCTCGCGCTCGTCCCGGCTCTCTTCCTTTTCTGCCCCCTTGCCCTTGCCCTTGTGTCCCCAATACCGATGCGCCTCAAACAGCTCCCGGATCGACTCCACCGTCGTGTCGAAGCTGAGGTTACCCAGAAATAGTGTTGGCGCTGGCGGCTGTTTCTGCAAGTGCAATATCTTTTGTGCTGTCTTCGATAAACCTTTCCCCTCTGCCGTCCCGGTGCCCTTACCCTTCACCGCTTTCTCCCCCTCGGCCCCTTCTGAGGGCTCCGCCTTGGTTTTTGCAGGCCGTCCGGTAAAGCTGTCCCCTGTAGCAAGGTGAACGTTATGTCCATCGATACAAAAAGGGGAGACATACCGTCTTTGATGAGCAGGTTCCGGCCGTCGAGCTGACCCTCGGAGAGCGTGATCGCAATCACTTTTGCATCTGGCGTATCGAAATCGACATATGCGAACCTAGTTGTACACGGTCACACAACATCGTCCATGCATTACGTATATGCAATGTCCCATCCCGTACGTATGTGAAAAGAAAGGCGCGTAGAAGGAGAAGGGAACAAAAAGAGGACAAGAGAGTACACACCCCGTATTCTCCTGCTTTCCGGGTCGCATCGGCATATTAATTCGCGTGATCGTACCAACGCCGTCAAAGAATTCCCGAAGAGCGTCCTGTGTCGTCCGAAAAGACATGTTCCCGATCCACACCGAATTTTGACGTTTTTGCCGCCGGGGATCGTCCGCAGCGGCGTTTCCCTTTGCCTTTACTGTAGTCGTTTTGACATCGGTTTGGGGGTCGACGTGGGACGCCGTTCCATCGTCGAGCTTGCGCTTTTTGCGCGGGGACTCGGACGCGCAAGCGAGTTGTTTTTGCTTTTTCTTTTGTCGTCTGCGTTCGGCGTGTGAGAGCGCGGTGACCTCCGTTGACGGAAGAGGTTGCGGAGCGTCCGTCTCCCAGTCCTCTTCTTCCTCTGCGCTGCTTGCGTGCGAGGCCTCATGGTCGTCCTCGACTAGTCTTTTCCTTCTCGTTGGTGTAGTGGAGTTACTAGATTCCGACGACGATCCCGACGAGGAAGGCATGTTATGAGTGAAAACGAAGCGATCGATTTCATTTCGCAGGGCACGTGATGTCAGCCTTGTAATACGATTACTACAAAATTTACTAGTACTAAGTAGATCAGTGTGGAAGATATACAACATTAATATACTCTAGGATCCGTCCGAAGGGTTAAGCAAGTCAGGATCGCATGAACTATAAAAGAAAGCGTACATCTGCACCAGCATGGATAGACCCCGTTTACCGTATCTTCCTCCGCCCCGCTTCTTCCAGCACGCTCTTTGGTCCCCGCCTTGCCATCGCACACACAAAGACGACGACGATAATTGCGAACTGCAACCACAGCCAGATCTCCAACACGAACGCCACAATACCTCGCTGTCGCGGGGCAGGCGGAGAAGGCGTCGCCACTTCGGCCCTCGAACGCATCTCAACCGCCGAGCGCTCCGCAGACGAACGTCCCATGTCGTCCTGCCAATCTAACGACGAAGCAGCCTCGCCCTTGGTCCGACTCATCGTGTCCACGATCGCTTCGAAAGCGTTCGCAAGCCTTTCAGGAACGGGCGTCGACGGTCGACCATTGTCCAGACTGTTACGTACGTCAGCAGGAATAAGGGTCCCACCGAATCGCCCTTCTTTCCAGTGAGCGGCCCGCATTCGTATCGTCTGCGATTTTCGATGCTGCTTCTCAGCGGGCGACACAGACTTGGAATCCAAGTCGCTCGAAATGATGCGATGTGTACTATCTTGCCATGATCCAGGTTGAAGTGCGGAGCTTCGTCGAGAAAGCGACGCTGCCGACGTAAAAACATGAGCCGGTCGCTCTGGTTCTGGCAGGGTGTGAATAGACACCGCGCTGCTAGTGCTTTCAGCACCTGGAATGATAGACGTCAAGTTGACAACGCTTGTGGTTCGGAAATGGTGAATATCAGAACTGCCGTCTTGCCCCAATGGGCTGTCCCAGTTTCCGTCAAATGCGGCCCCAAGTTCATTGTCAAGCGTGGGACGGCGAAGATCATCTTGAACGGGAGGGGATACAGTCCCTGCCAAACTTGAGGATAGAGTCGGGGATGGGGAGCGTGATGGGGTAGCGCTGGACGTGTTACTTGGCTGGGGAACGAATGGCACTGGCGGCAAGCCAGGGATCGTCATATCAAGCACAGACGTGGTGGTTTCAGAGACTGGCGAAATTGGAGATGCGACTTCCGCTCGAGGCGAATCGAAAAGACCGACGACCGAGCGCCGTACCTTGGAGTGAGGAACATGATCTGCAACAACAGGGCCATTCAGACTGCTCTGCATGTCCGCATCGATACTACTGGCGAAGTCGATGGAAGCGTCGGCTGAAAGAGTACGACGCAAGCTGGCAAACCGAATGGTCTCATTTGCTTCGTCACCTTCTGCGCTTGGGTTCCCTTCCCTTTCCTCGTCAATCCATTCCAGGCCTTCTCCATCCCCTAGGCTCTCGTAAACAAGCCGGAGGCTTGTTGCATCTTTCTGGACGTTCTGCAATTGAGCAACTGTCTGCGCCTGCTGTTCAGTGATCTGCGTATTGGTCTCTTCGAGTTCCTGTATCTTAAGCAGGAGCTGAGACACAAGAGCATACTCCTGAGTTATAGCCACCGGTGATTGGATCGACGGAGGGAGTCGGAAATGGTGTGACAAGGAGGCGGAACGCGAGAGTCCGGCTTGCAAGGACACTCTTCTCGCTTGTTCATCGAGGGCACCTTCGTCCGCAGGATGTAGTCGAACGATCCCCTCTGAAATGTGCCTTCGCCCGGGGAGGAACTTGTTCTTGAACGAGAGTGCGTTGCTAGGTGCGAAATCCCGTATTTCGGTCTCTTGATCTCCATTGTCTGCCTTGTTTCGGAGTGCACGCAATCTCTCCTCCCTCTCGCGTCTCCTCCTTTCAACCTCCTCATCCCTCAGGGCAGCATTCTCGCTGAATACCCTAGCCTTCTTCTCCAGTTCATCGCTCCTCGCGCGCGTCTTTTCAAGTTCGTCCCGAAGTCCCTGAATCTCTTTCTCCAAATTCCGGAGTTTCCTTCGACCGGCTTGATCGGCTTGAATGGACTCGGCTTCAAGCTTTTCGAGTTTAGCGAGAAGCTCGGCGTTCTGGTCCGACAAGAGGGCCAAGTCTGCAGGTGAGACAGAGACCCGACGGTAATGTGGCCTAGGACGTGAGAGGAACGCGCTGGTATTGACAGACACGTGCGAATCGTCACCACTATAGTAGTGCGGCGACTGGGGTAGCTGAGAGTCGGACGACATGGGAGAGGGATTCGACGACCCCGCTGGCGAAGAGGACGCCGGGGAAGGCGGAAAGCGTGCCAACAACGCTTGGTGTCTCGTCTTCAACTCCCGATTGTTTTCGTACAAGCTCTTGCAGACCGCACTCGTCACATTGAGCTCTGCATAGGTTACGAGTCAGATGCGTCCACAACGGAGGCTTGCTAGGGACCCACCGAGTTCCCGATCTTTGATGATTTCGTCGGCCTTGTGGAGAAGATCAGTGAGCTCTTCTCTCGATTGTTCGTTCCACTGTTCCGATTGCGTAGAGAAAGGGAAATGCCAGTCGCCTTGCATGGATTCGGCGGAGAGTTTCCCATGCTCACTCGGTGTGCTCGGTGTACGTGGGTCGTCAGGGAGAGAAAGACGGTAAGGGGGTGGTGGGGATGATTTGACTTGGGACGAGGCGCGCCGTGCCCTGCCAGGGGGTCGGGGCCGTGGAGTTATGGAACCGGCCAGCATCCAAATGAGAAATGAACAAGACGGTACTTGTAAGGCAAGAGAGTTCCTTGTAATGTGGCAGGACAACCGGCAATCAGTAGGATTAGAGAAA
This sequence comes from Porphyrellus cyaneotinctus, assembly GCA_038091315.1. Taxonomy (NCBI): domain Eukaryota; kingdom Fungi; phylum Basidiomycota; class Agaricomycetes; order Boletales; family Boletaceae; genus Porphyrellus; species Porphyrellus cyaneotinctus. The sequence continues at coordinate 11,379 of JBBPOF010000059.1, read as the reverse complement.
AGTCAGAAAGTAAACGTTGAGATGATGATGGAGGTAAAGTTGAAAGAACTAAATGCGTATCGGACTGAAACCTGGCAGGTAGCCAGCGAGAGGAGATGCAACTTCGAGGTCAGGACGTCAAAGAGCCGCCTTTTCATGTGGATTCAGTCCGACGTTTTCGTTCGGTTCACATCCACTTTTTTGTCGCCGCATTGGCAATGGCCGCCTGGCGAAATGGCATCGCGTCTGACTACGAATCAGGAGATTGCAGGTTCGATCCCTGCGGTGGTCACTTACATTTTTCGGTCAGACAACCAGCTTTTTTTTATAACGCCAGCTCCCTCTCTCAGTCCATCTTACCAAAACGCTCATACGCCGAGAAAGTTCCTGATTGCTCACATAGTGGGAATCGACGATGTGATCCGACGGTATAGATCAAGCAATCATTATTTCTCGGAAGGCAACCTTGATGCAAATTGGGTACATCCCATTGCAAGTTCCAAGAGGCAGTTCATTGGTGCGTAGCACCTGGAGTGTATAACAGGATATTCTCTTGTAGGCTTCTGTGTTGCTTTCTGTACACAAAAACTTCATGGCAGCTGGGATTCCTCCCAACTCACTCTTTTCTGCATTTGCCTTTGTCGGGTTCCTATTAACGGGTCTCACACTACCCTGGCATATCCACCGTAAGTCAATCCTATCAATATGATAATGATAGGCTCTGACCGTCCCCATACATTCGATTCGATGCAGCATGGCATACGGGGACCTGCATGTATATGCTCTGGACAAGCTTTGGTTGCTTCATTTTCTTCGTCGATTCCATCGTATGGAACGATAATGTGGTAAACTTAGCACCCGTATGGTGCGATATAAGTAAGAGCACCTGCTGTGTCTTTGAGAAATTCTAGTGAGCTGTCATTTAGGCTCCCATTTTCTCATCGGAGCGAGCGTCGGAATCCCTGCATCATCGCTCTGCATTATCCGTCGTCTTTACTACGCGACGAAGCTACGGGCAATCTCCTTCGAGAAAGAAGAGGTGAATTTATAGCCTTTGGTACGCGATGAATGCACCTGACCCCCGGAATAGAGGAGGCGCGAAGTCATAGTTGACGTATCGATTGGAATTGGGTTTCCGTGCATTGTGATGGCATTGTGTGAGCGTGTTTAATCTAACTAGCGTCCAACAAGTGGATCTCATCTAACTAACAGACTATGTTGTACAAAGTCATCGCTTCATCATTATTGAACAGATTGGATGCTATCCCTTCATCACCAATACCCTTGCTGCGTACTTTCTCATCTCCATGTGGCCACCCGTCATAGGTTTGGTCAGCCTCGTTTATGCAGGTCAGTAATCGCGGGTCTTCGTCTAATCTCCTCGAACTGATATGTGCAACCACCAGTCCTCACGTTTCGCTGGGCATTTCGACAAAAGGAGGAATTGAGGAAAATGCTTCATACAGGATTCTTCATCAGTGCTGGATGTTATTGGCGCCTCATGGCACTTTGTATCGTGGACATCATCTCCACAATTCCGCTCGGCATCTATGTTATCGTCATGGACGTGTTTGGTGGTGTCGGCCCATACGTGTCATGGGCCTGGCTTCACTCGGACTTCTCTGACGTGCAGCAATATCCGACAGATACCTGGCAAAATTCACCTGTTCTTGCTGTGTCGCTGGAAGTATCAAGATGGTTGTATATTCTTTGTGCATTCTTGATTTTTATGTTCTTTGGCTGGTCTCAGGAGGCGAGATATTTTTACCGTCATGCATTTTCGTCTGTTTGTCGTCTCAAGTATTTGAAAGGATCCAATTCGTCGCTACCGTGAGTTCGTGTGCGATCACAAATCCGCTCACTAATATGAGCTCCTCCTTGTTCTAGCACTCCCGTTGGTGATGTAAGCCAACATTGGACGAGATCAAGGCATCTCTCTACACGAACGCGGGTGAGACGCTACTCCTTGCCAACATCACCATCACTCGGGTTCGAGGGACCACGCCGGGAATCACTGTCGTCCAACTCGGGGCTGAGCGTGGGCGGCGAATCGACTGAGGGCCCACCGAAGCTCCATTCCTTGAGCGGCCTTGAGCGTTACACGAAGATCTCGTGGGAGAGCTTGATTGCGGCTCCTGAACCCGTGCTCTGCAGGGATCGGCGGTCGGTGCACGACGTCGATCAATTAGTCTGAATTTCTTTATCGCTGTCGTCCTTTTGGGTTTTCTGTCGTTTTTCACCATGCTCTGCTATTGTATTTATCTTTTATGATTTTGAACTATAGCCCGATGGTCGCTGCGATAGGAACCCATGAATCTTCTATGCGGCGTTAGGGTGCATTCTCACGAGGAACGAGGCATGTTGACTTGGAGCTTTCTATTTGCCTCCCGCAGCTCGATCCCATCAGGGCGCACGGGTTCTTGCTACAGGAAGGTAAGTACAGTGTTGTCTGGCCAAGGACGATCAATCATAACAATCAATTATTACAGCAAACCATGTCCTTTATACCGAGTTCAAGCCACATTTCAGGTTCGAATTCGGACTCGGATCGTAACAGTGTGGATTCGCTGTTTGATGAACCCTCCACCATGTCGATGTCCGTGGCACTGCGGCATGCTCCACCTATTCCAGGGCTGTTCGTCCCACCCGCCTTCATCCCTCCAGAGCTAGCGACACGCATAGCACACGAATGTATGCATCTATATTTCGACGACCGAGAAGTCAACCAGATCATGCTCTTCGGACGTACCACGACGGGTGTAGACGGAGAAGAGGAAGACATCGACGCGAGGTTGGGCAAAGGTCTGCCATCGATCTTGATTGAGCTGCTCCATCAGCTATCTGCGTTGCTGCAACCTTGGATTCCGGGTGATCTCCACGATCATCTCTTTGCGTCCAAGGGCGCGCCATCTCGAGCAAGACAGGCGATTCTGAATCTCTATCGTCCAGGAGAAGGCATTACGCCTCATGTGGACTTGCTGAACAGATTCGATGATGGGATCATTGGAGTTAGCTTGTGTGGAAATTGCGTCATGACGTTTGAGGAGGTGGAGCACGCGGGAGAGGCGAAGAAATGGGAATTATACCTTCCAGAGAGGAGTGTCTTGGTGATGTCAAAAGATGCGCGATACCACTGGAAGCACGGGATACCAGGGAGGACACACGATCTCGTTGAAAACGAGGACGAATACCATGAACCCTGTCTGGTCAAAAGGGGAATTAGATTAAGTGTTACCTTTCGATGGTTACTCCCTGGCGCAGATGTCGTTGGTGGCCCAGAAGGGTGAATCCTACATTCATCAGTGCGACGCTCAAGTGAGGTTCGGATTTACGATTGTACTGAGAGGGTGAGGGAGAACGGGTTGCAGGAAAGCAATGAAGATTAATTGTGTTCTATGATCCTATGCCTATGCCTTCATACAAGCGTGTAGCGTGCCAGGTGCTTAAAATCCGCCGCGCAGGGCAAGGACGAGGTGGAGAACCGATCCGGCCATGATGTTGAACTCCTTGGCGGTCTTCTCATCAGGCCTAGATAGAGTTTAGGCACGTTAAAATTATAGACTGAGAACGCGTCTTACATCTGTCTTCCACCAAAAATCAACCTTTGTTGTTGTGGCGGCACACCCGACTGTTCCTCAACCTTCTCCTTGATCCGAGTAATCTGCAAAAAAGATAGCGGGGTGTCAGCAGATTCCTGACAGGACCCCCGCTTCACGACTCGCCTTGTCCTCCGGATCGATGTCTAGTTCAATCTGGATCCCGCATTGTGAGATAGGGTGCTGTAGAGCTGCCACAGCACTTACCTCCTTTCCAGTCAGCGTCTGGAGTAAAGATGGATCAGCATTTGGAGATAGAGTATCATTGAGAGCGGATTCACCTTAACTTTGATCAACATCTGTGAGGGAACGCTCCACTGGCACTGGTGCACACGTTGAGACTCTGGGGGCAGTTAAGGTTGCTGACTAAGCGTATCACCGGCTACAGATTCTTCCGTGGGGAAGTGGCGGTCAGAAGTTCAATGACACGTCCAAGATGTCGCCATTTGGAAGGTGGAGCGTTTGTGCTTCAGAGCAACGACGAATCCTTCATCGCAACCTCCATTCGAGTCGACTGGACTCGGGGTCAAATCGTTGCCTCCAAACAATTGTAGGGAAGGTCACCATCCATCGGTCTCACACGGTTGACATGAACATGCGGAGGGGAAGTGATATTCGACTAGAAAGCAGTGACGCAGCTGTCTCTCGGCTTACACAACGAGACAAAGCTTCTTGGTACAACAAACCCAACCTTCGATGGTTATATTTTTTGATGGTCCCAACCTGTCTCGGAGTGGAGATGACGAGTGGGCAAGTCTTCCATCATAATGTACGCTCATGGGTAACTGCTGATACCAAGGCAGCTTTGACGCAGCCATGGTAAATGGCCTGCAAGCTGTGCCCTCGTGGATTGAATGTAAGTTGGTCACTGAGTTCGATGTTGAAATTAGACTTCTGTTGATTTATTGACGTTGAATGACAGATTACAACCATCCTCGTTCCGCCGTCCTGGGTCTCATGGCGTCCATGTATTCTCTCGGTTCTCTTGCTGCTGTTCCGTTTGCCCCGTTCATTGTTGATAATACCGGAAGACGATACCCAATATTGCTCGGAGGCGCGATTTCGATAGTCGCAAGCGCTCTTCAGGGGTCCGCATTGAATTGTAAGTAGTTTTATGTTGAACCTAGAGAGCGCCTTCCATCTTGAACGCAACAGTTACCATGTTTATCGTCGCTCGTTTTATGCTTGGATTTGCCAATGTCTTCTGTGTCATAGCTGCGTCGTCTTTAATTGGAGGTATGGAAAAATGAAGTTTTACTTCGTTTGGTGTACTAAGCTATACTAAGAGCTCTCACATCCCAAGGAACGAGCGGTCATGGGCACCCTCTTCAATACCTTTTACTACGTCGGTAAATTAGGATGGTGTGATCTAAGAGACGTCTGAGCTAATCACCCTCAGGTGCCGTCGCTGCTGCCACAGTCACTTTCGAGACATTTGCCATGCCCAACAACTGGGGTTGGAGAATCCCATCATTCCTTCAAGTAGTCCCAAGTCTCCTTCAAGTGTCCTGTATCTGGTTTCTGCCAGAGTCTCCTCGTTGGCTTATATCAAAGGGGAGAAGGAACGAAGCATACGCCATCCTTGTCGAGTATCATGCAGAGGGAGATGAAAACTCGGAGTTCGTCAAGGCGGAGTATACTCAGATCGAGGAGACACTGGAGGCAGAGCTGAAAATTGCTCGAATGAGCCAGATGGAGGTATTTTCAACCCCGGGAATGCGAAAGCGGGTCATCATTGCGGCTTCCCTCGGTCTGTTTGTACAGTGGTCTGGAATTCATTTGATTTCGTAACCACAGTTCTTGTTGTCATTGTTGTGCTGGTCACTTATACTTCGACAGAAGCTACCTTTCCCCAATCTTGGACACCATCGGCATTCATGATAATCAAACGAAGCAGCTCATCAACCTAGCCAGATTTTCTTGGAGCTTAGTTACTGGTATACTTACTGCCTTGATAGTCCCTCGATACCCTCGACGGAGTGCATTTTTAGTAAGTAATGCAATCATCGACTGCTTCTGATGCTGTCTAACTATTCTGTAGGCATGTGTCATTTCTCTCTTTGTTGCGCTTACCGCGTGGACTGTGGCCAGTGCAGAGTATTCGTTCACTCACGACAAAGTCTCTGCTCAGATAGCGCTGGTGTGAGCATTTAGGTTGATACAGACATGGTGTTTTCCATTCTTACCACCTGCCCTACAGTCTCATATTTTTGTTTGGCTTGGCTTACAACATAGCATTCACCCCTTTACTTTACAGTAAGCATCAAGCTATCTATGTCATCTCGTATCACTCTGACGCAACAGATTGGGATGTACAGCCTATTTGGTCGAACTGTTCCCCTTCCACGTCCGAGCCAGGGGTATTGCGTTCTTCCAGTGGTGTAGCCGCTGCGCGGGATTCATCAATCAGTTTTTGAATCCTATTGGGATCGACATGTTAGGCACGTCCGTTTGCTCTATTCGTCTGATTTGTGGCTCTCATACAGTCGGTGGGTTACGATAGGTTGGAGATGGTACATCTTGTAAGCACTCTTCAGGATGCAAAAATCATACTGGTGCTCAAAGATGTCAGATACTGCGTTTGGAACGCCTTCCAGGTCGTATTTGTCTACTTCGTGTTCCCCGAAACATCGGGACGCACGCTTGAGGAGCTGACCTTCCGTAAGTGTGCTTATACACTCCAAGTATGTCTACAGTCGTTTCACGAGTATTTTTCCAGTGTTTGAGGATGAACAAGAAGCATTCAAACAAGGTGGATTCGAGACGCTTCGTGAACATGAGGAAGCCGAGACATATGGTTCCATGGAAGGCGTATTGGGGCAAAGGGACGACTGCGAGGCAACTGGCTGTTCAACCGGATACCGCTGAGCACCGAGTACTGAAGCACGAGCCCACTACATCACTACGCTAGATTTAACTGTACACTATAGACACACCGACTTGCCAGTTGCTAGCGCTGTCGGACTGACATGCATTCGTTCTAAATTTTCATGGCGACGATGAACGAGTGGGAAACAGATCACGACATTCGACTTCGTCACCATGATGATTGACAAGAATAACTCTTTCGAGCAGTCTCTTGTTTTCCACTGCGCGGAACGTTCTATAGGTATCACGCACTATGGTGGAAGATGATCAGCACATTTATTCCAACCACTTTTCTTTTTTTGAAGTGTCGACCGCATTCTTTACTTACTAAGGATACCGTTCAACCGGAGATAAGTTACATGGAATCAATCAATTACAGACCTCAACGGTGAGTACATGAATATCGTGAAAAAAAAAAAAGTCTCTCTGTATTGGCTAGGCAGTAGTGTAATGATTCATGAAACGGGGGTGAGCCACGAGCGAGACGGGATGTCACACTTTAGCGGGTGAGGTATCAACGACAGTGTTCGAAACGACGCAGTTGAAGCGAGGACGAGCTCGAATGGACGCAACTGGTGTGGGGCACGAGCGACGACATTCAAACCGACGCGGTCAAGGCAGATGACGAGCGATTGACTTTTTGAGTATCTCTTATGGGTGTCGCGTCCCTGATCCTGCCACTTAGTGTATCGGATGCTTCGCCAAACTGTGTCCGCATCTTGGTCCGCGTATGTATTGAGCTGAATGTGAGCTTCGAAGCTCGTGCGAGAGGTGATACGGAAAGAGCTCTTGGTAATACTGCCGTTGCTTTGTTAGTTGTCGGTTACCTTGAGGCTTCTCGTTGGCATGACCTGGCATATCCAGTTACAGGGGTAGGGGAAGCCCTACAACCCCCCACCCCCCCCGGGGGTGGGGGGGGGGGTGGTGGGGGGGGCGGGAGTT
>JBBPOF010000058.1:0-60354 GCA_038091315.1 Porphyrellus cyaneotinctus | reverse complement strand
CCACCAGTGTCTCTCCATTCTTCGCAAACAAAGGCTATCATCCGAACATCTCCATACACCTGGAACATGATCTCACTTCTGCTCATGTGCTCGAATACTCAGTCGACCTCGACTCTCTACACCAATTCCTACGTGAGGAAATGGACCATGCCCAAAAACGTTACCAAGGACCTGCAGACGCCAAGTGAGCTCCGGCTCTGGACTTCCAACCCGGAAATCAGGTGTTTGTCAAGGCTAAGTACTTTAGGTCGACTAGGCCATCCAAGAAACTACCAGAAAAGAACTTAGGGCCATACAAAATCATCACTAAAGCTGGTACCCATTCTCTCATGCTCCATCTTCCCAACTCTATGAAATCCATACATCCGGTATTTTACATCTCACAGTTAGAACCTTCAGTACCCAACATCATACCAAACTGCATACAACCTCCACCACCTCCAGTTGAAGTTGACGGAGAACCGGAGTTTGAGATCTCTGAGATCCTCGACTTGAAAATCAATCGAAGACGCAAGAATTGCAAATTGCTCTATCTTGTACATTGGTTAGGATATGAGGGTACTGACGAAGAAACTTCGTGGTTACTAGCTACCAAACTAGATCACATGTCGGAATTAGTTGTGGATTACCATCTCCGGTATCCGGACAAACCCGGACCTCACAATTAGTGGCAAGGAACATTTCATACAAATGACTATTAAAGCATGGGGCGACAAACGAAACAACTATGCTACACTACCATCTCTGCTTCAACTTCCACATCACTCTCAGTCTCCTCCGTCTCCTCCATTTCCTCCGTTTCCTCCACTTCCTTCGCCGTTTCCTCCATCTCATCCATCTCCTTTGCCACCTCCACGATGATTCGTTCCATCACTGCCTCCCCAACGTCTGTGTCATCCAACATGCTCGCGTCATCCTCCAATCCACCCCACACGTTCCATACCTGCTCCTCCTTGGTGTACACCATCATCATCATCAGACGATTATGGCGGGCGATGTGGCAGTTCATCGTCTGCATCTCGTCCCGCATTTCCGTGAGCACCTTTGTGATGCCATGACCCACCTCCACCAACTCCGACCGTATTCCGACCTTTTCTCCTTTCTCACTTTCCGGACTTGTTCTCCGCTTTCTTCCGATGTTCACTCTGTTCCTATTATTCATTTTGTATGACACTCATCATTGCTAACAAGCTTCAAATCTGTGTCTCGCTTAGCACAGCTCCGGGCATACTTACCTCTGTCACAGCGTGGGGATATTTACTTCTGACCTCCGTGTAGTTAGTCATTTGGACCTGAGTCCTCCATATATAAACCTCCGTACTTTGTCTTTAGTATCTCAGTTTGAATATCAACTTAATCACTTCCTTCGAGTCACTCTCAACCTTTACTCTTGTTCTCCTCTGAAATATGAGGTCCTTAGGGAACTGGCAAGGGCGCGACACATAAGTCCTGCGCCGACGACCTCATCCCTCCGTCTACCTCCGACCTTCCGTCGTACCTCTGGTACACCTCCGACCCCAACCTCTGACCTTTGCGCTCGCGTACCTCCGGACTTCGTCGTACTCGTCCGGAAGAACCGGATTTAACACTTGCTCCGCTTGTGCTATGTTGGGGCACCAAGAGGTTGATTGTCCTTTTACGGTCCTTACTCCCGAACAGGCCGCAGTTATCTGCTCCCCTGGAGCTCTCCAACGAGAACCCCCTCCTCCGGATGTGTAGAGGTAGTATGTTACTTGAGCCTGGGGCTCCAGTATATGAAGGGGGTAATGTTACGATACAATATATGTGCGCCTCTGTTTTCCTTATTTCCTCTCGATTCTCTACCTTCATCCTCCCTGGAATGCTAACACCAGGTCGAGATGACTTCCTTCTCCTCTTTAGCCCGAACGGCTTTAGCGTTATTGCGTTACCTTGAACGCACTCCCCACACCGTTCTTTTTCTCTATTGCCGGTAGGGGATATGCACTTATGTCAGACTTATCTATCTAAAGACAGCCTTCTCCTCTAAGCGGTTCTCTTGCACTGCTTACGTTTCCCCTAACTACCATCACGACTCACTCATGACTCAGTCGTTCTATCTGCTTCTATGATGTCCTATAGATTAGTCATCTGCAGTAGTGCACGGGTACTTATACCGCTCTGCCTGTATCTCTTTCCTCATTCTTGATCTGCGCAATACAATGTTCGTTGTATGTTCTCAAGTCTCACTTGACCTCAGTCTTGTTCGACTCGAGGTAACCCTTGACCTAGACCCCTTGACTTGTCTTCTGTCGTAGCTTTGTTCTATCGAGGATGCTGTGTCTCTTTGTGAGTACCTCCCTCGAGACAAACAAAGTACGCTCGACGTACAGCATACGTTTCATGTAACACAGATATTCTCCAGGTGTTAGGTAAGTAGGACATTGTACAGCCATGTAGGATTCCCAGATTACTGACGAGATTACCCATCAGTATGACGCAATGACTCAGAGGATTAACATGCACACAATGAGCAGCAGAATGTGCCACATGCTAAAGAAGACTTACTCCCTCCCAAAAGAAATGCAAGTCACTGGGAGGACTCTGGTGACTCAGAACCAGTGGATGGCCGTTGTATTGAGGCCTTTGTATGTCTCACCCAGACTCGACGTAAGTCTTTCTTATTCTCCTAACATATTCCAGTTGATTTACTGACCTATGCCTAGAATGAAAGCGGGCAAGAACTATCCCACAACTCGCAGACGAAATTGGAATCCCCCACCTCCCCTATCTTGTCTGTGCCTTCCTCCATATCAACATCCATTCTGACTATGATGGACCATGCGATACATGCCCCTTTTATGTTGATAAAATTGCTGTATTCAACTCTGCATCAGCTACATTTTATGCACCGAGTGACGTGTGTGGCACAGGAGGCATGCGCCGAGAATATATCCGATCCTGTCCAAATTGGAGGAATGAAGGTCCCCAACATGACTGTGTCTTTGTCATCACCAATCCGGAGCTCGCAGGCTTTAGGGGGATGGATGTCGCTTGCATCCTGAGTTTTTTTTCCTTCTCATTTCAAGGAACTCTGTACCCATGTGCTGTCGTTTGCTGGTTTGATCATGTTGGAGATGTGCCAGATGAAAACATGGGCATGTGGGTTGTCAAGCCAAGTATCACCACTGCTTGACAACCAAAAATCGCTGTAATACACACAGACACTATTTTTCATGCAGCCCACCTCATTCCCGTGTATGCAGCAGCAGCGCCAATCCTGCAACAAGGAGTTCCCCCCAATCAATCATATGATCATTTCCACCTCTTCTACATCAACAAGTTCGCTGACCATCATTCCTTTGCGACCGCATTCTGAGTCGTGACAACTCCACCCCTCAAATGGCCCCGCTCTGGCTGGCTCATTACTGCATGGCTTAGGCTGCCGCCACCATGGTCACCAGCAACCAGCTGACTGGTCCTGCCATCACACCGACGGACATCCTCACTCAGGTGACATTCCAGCACAGAAACACAAAGTATGTTCATCTTTTCTTCTTCTTCCCCGCGCTCATCTTCCCCTCCCAAGCAGCACGACAAGACACTCTGAATGGACCCCGCCGCCATCCCCAGGGACCTCCCCAAGAAAGCCCATCCCAGTCCCTCATGCAGAGGCAGATTCAGACGACTTCAACCATCATCTCAAAATATCACCCCCCAATCGCATCCACCAGCCATCGAAGCAGCAGCACAAGTTATACAACCCCGAAACCAAACCAATTCCCATACAATGCATGCAAGACAATGAGCCTGCATCGGACACCACCAGCAGCTCCTACATCCCCAGAAATACTGCACCGTCCCACCACCACGACCCCCCTTCCCACCACCGTCTCTTCAACCACCGCAAGGACGACCCCATCCGTTTCTCTGTCCTCGCCAGACCCTCTGGCGGATCAAAGCCCACTCCCACACAGAAACCCTCCCCAGATGTCTCCAGTTCCTCTACTTCCTCTTATGCCCATTCTATGGCGTCCTCTTCCTTTACCCTCTCCTCAGGCACGACCAACAATTTGTCTGCATCCTCCACGCTTTTCGACGGAAAACCTCGCGGTGAGGAGCTCAGCAACAATGCTTTTGCTGTACAGTTAAAGAAGCTTTACCACAGCATTTTAACCTTGGAGTCCAAGATCTCCTCAGAAGACGCTGACAAAAATCCAGACAAGTCCCGCGTCCTCTTGCACGGGCATGCGCGAGACATCTCCAACGAGGAACTCGAACAATGGAAATGGCTCAAACTCATATCCGACCACAAACGGTGAGTCAGATGTTCATGACCCTTGTGTTATTTTTCATCCCCTGCTCCCCAGACTAGCTGATATGATGCACAACATGATAGAGGTCTCGCTCTCTCCTTCCATACCCGCCTCGCTGCATGGTATCCCAGAAAAGTACAAGATCATCATCAGACTCTGGACCCACACATTTCACAAGCACCTCGAGGCCCTCTGTTGTGCCTCCTTTTCCTCTCCTCTCGCTCTAGAGCACCTTCAAGAGTTCATTTATTTCGCCTATACTTTCTATACTGGCCTCCTGGGGGAACCACTTCTCAAACACTTCTGCTCTGACTGGCTGGAAGTGCTTGGCGACCTCGCTCGCTACTGCATGGCTGTCGCCGCGATGGTCACCAGCAACCAGCTGACTGGTCCTGCCCTCACAACAGATGCCCTCGCAACAGACGCCCTCACTCAGGCGAATGTCGCCTCTGCAGACAGCACCATTGACGCTCCAAAGAGCAAATCACAAGTGTGCGCCAGGTCTTCTTCGTATCAGCCAGCAGCACGAATCGACAACTCGCCCACGCCGAGCGTTGGTATCGTTGCCACACGCATGATGCAAGTCGAGCCAGAAAAAGGAGCAGTGGCGGGGAATGGTATGCTCATGGCATTGCAGACACCCCCGGCACAGGCAAACTTCACCACCACCTTGGCCTCCTCAGCCACAAGGTCGAAAATGAGGAATTACGAGCGGTCTACCACTTCATCAAAAGGTTCGTAGCCATTTCTGCTCTATCCAACTACTTCTGACCACATCCTGTTGTTAGCATGATGGCCCTCCACCCCTTCTTGACATCACAGGAATCAATCTTATGGTCGACCTGGCAGTGCCCTCTGCAAAGTCCGAGTCAGTGGTGCAGGCACTCGCAATGCTGCATCGACCACACCCTTCTGGGTTGTTCCCAAGCGAGATGGTCTCACGCAACCCGAGGAAGATTCTGAAGAGAAGCAGAAGCTCTTCAATGGCATCATTATTATCGCAGATGTTCGATGTTCCAAAAATCAGTTCATTGTATTCTCTGACTGCACCACTAGGACATGGCCAGAGGATCATTACTTTGCTCAACTACGACCTTTTCCATACTTTTGGTAGTAGTGGTAATCATTTTACTTCGTGTAGTTGCTTTTCAGGTAATGGAACTACTTTACAACCTTTTTGTCTCTGATTCGAGCTTTTGAATAGCTTTTTTGTGCTTTTTGGATTTTGTGCTTTTCATGATGCCAGTGTGATGAAAAGCTGTCAAAAAGCCGAAAAAGCAAGCAGTGAATTTACTGATGTACTATGTTGTCGGTGACTGCTTGTAATGACCATCTGTCGACTTCCAGATCATTCCAGAACAATCGAGATCAACAGTAGTCAATACCCGATATGCTCTGTCTTGTTCGCCGAGAATGGTAAACAGCTATTGAGCCACGGCTTCGATGGGAAGGTTTGGCGATGCTGAGTGGACGATGAATGCGAGGTTGGAAAACTGATTCGAATGGAAGGGGTGGAAATCTATGCCGCTGTGTTGTCTCCGGATGGCAAATGGTTGGTCTGTGGACTCAAGGACTTGAAATCACAGGTGAGGGTGTGGAATGCGCAGACGGGCGAGAAGGTCCTCAATGTCAAAGGCCACATGAACTCAGTCCACTTGGTGGACATTTCGTGCGACTTGACGAAATTTGCGACAGGCTCGTGTGACAAGATCACGTGTATCTGGAACTTGACAACTGGTGAAAAGCGACTCGAACTCCCACATGACAGTTGGGTGGCGGCACTGCGATTCTCTCCCAGCAGCGACCACATTGCAACAGTTACAGCCACAGAAGACTGGTATACAAAGTCGATCTGCATTTACAACAGCGACAATGGCCAACTACTGTTGGACATCCCTTTCCCTGACAACTATAATGCCTCATCCTCCATGCTCGCCCGGTCAGCTGATGGTCGTCGGCTGTTTGCTGCTTCCTCCGTGTGTGAAGTGAAGCAGTTCGATACGTCCTCAGGATCCTTGGTTAGAATGTGGTCCATTCCAGATGGTGGATATCCCACATCCATCGTTCTTTCTCGCAAACGAAACTTTGCTGTCGTCACTGCAGACAGGACAGTGTCTTTTTGGGATACATTTACCAACACACAAATCAGGACCACTATCAGGTGCGAAAGCCTCATTTGGTCCATTGCACTCTCCCCAAATGACCACTGGATCGCCACGGGAGAAAAGAATGGCAAAGTCAGCCTTCGCAGTCTTTGTAACATCCTTCCTTCATCATACTTGACATTAAGCGTAAGCAATTCCACTCATTAAAAGTTGGCGCATCTGAGACGCCATGGCCCACCCTCATCCTCTCCTAGCCTAGTGAGTCCTCAAACATCAACTCCTTCCCCATTCCCACTTTTTCCCTTCACAGTGTTGCAGTTGCCCTTCATGGATGTCGATGTCCCAGTACTCGATTCGTGGACAAACGGTGACTGGACTCACGTCGAACAACTCTTGTATCACAGCACCACGCATGCCTTGAATCCCCTACTTCACATCCATGCCCTTGCTCAACGCTCTCTTGTCTGGAACCATTCGAAAAAGTGGGACTCTGCCATTGATGATGCCAAAAGGGTAAATTCCGTCCATCAGTTGTTCGATGTCGTGTTGACTGTCCTCTTCCTAGTCTATCAAAGTTCAACAATCCATCATCGGTTACATTGCGCACACAATCACCCTCATCAGAAATGGGGAGCATGAGTCAGGCGTCCAAGCATTCAACCTTGTGTTTAGTGATAGTCTTCCAACTGAGAATAATTTTCTCTTGTTGATCAAGGTATGTGCCCGTCATTCAAGTCGCTGGAGGTGCCAATCGTCTGTTTCACTCAGGCAATACTACTCTTTGAATGTGGAAAACAAGATGATGCTATTTTGCGTGTGGATGATTTGATTGATATTGTAGATGACTCGTCATCATTCATTGCCATCCAAGTGCATACAAATGAGTCATGGATCTTCAGATGGCGCAATATTGACAAGGAATCACATAGGCTCACATGTTTCTCCAGCTCGGAAGCATATTATTGAGCAAAGGAGATCATCAAGGGGCAATCAAGCTACTCAACCATGCACAGGATGGCATCTTTCAAACAAACCCTTGCCTGGTATTAATATCACTTGTTAGATATTCTTCTCAAGTTTCCCTGCAGGTACACTGACTTTTTTCAATAGATCTTTGGATGGGACTTTGAAAACCTTGATCTTGCGATTCAATGACAACTTCAAGGATGCATCAAGCCATTAGAAGATCTCAGGGATGCAGCAGTGCATTCTGACAATACAAAAGAAGCCATTGTACAGTATTCAGCTGCATTGTCCCTGGATCCGCCTAATCCCACCCCTCTTCTTGTCAAATGAAGTAAAGCACAAGCAACGTTAGGGTTGTGGGAAGAGGCTTTGAAGGATGCGGACAATGTAGGCATTTTCACCCCCTCGTTCATGATCCTGGGCTCATGTGAGGAAGGCCATCAAAGCAGACCCTACTAGCCCATGGGGATACAATAGAAGGCATGTGGCACTCCATGCATTGCAGCATTATGATGATGTGACAACTACATTTTCCTAGATGTTTTCTCTCATTGAGGGCTCTCCCAACCCAGACACCTGCTGTTAGTGTTACCTTACCAGCTATAAAATATCACCGTGACTTATACTTTGCAGAATTGTCTAAAAAATATGTTCCACCCTCCTGGTCAGGGGGCATCATCAACAATGTTGTCTGTGGGGTCATCAAGATATCCCCAATCGTGCTCATCGACGTCAAGAGTGGACATTTGTACAATGGACTGAAATGAATGGAAATATTCAAGTCGGAGGCAGAGTTCAAAGAGCTGATTTCCTCTATGACCAAGGAAGTGGATGATGAATGCATCCAGCGAGTGGTGGAAGAATATTTCCAATATGTCATGCTCTCACAAGTATGGGAAGGAAAGGAGCCTTTATTCCAGGATGTCAATCAGGCTGGCACCATCTGGGACCTGGATTCATCATCACCCCTCAATGACAAGTTGCAAAACTTTTGCAAGGTGGTTCACATGGACGGATTGTGGTGGACGTGGTCTGATACATGCTGCATTGACAAGACAATCAGCACAGTGTTGAACCAATCCCTGAAAATGATGTACAAGTGGTACAAAGCATCTGCCGTGATGTTTGTCTTCCTCAGGGACGTTGAGTCTACATTGACCCTCAGCAAGCTCATAGAGAGCCTCTGGATGATGTGGGCCTGGACCTCCCAGAAGCTTCTTTCACCGAAGGCAATCTGGTTCTATACTCAGGACTGGAAGTCATACCTTGGTGACACCTGTTCCAATCACAAAGAGTTGCCTGAGATCATGCAAGAACTCTCAGATGCTCTTGAGGTTGCTTGTGAAACCATCACCGCATTCAACCCTGACTATCTGAGCGTCCAGGAGAAGCTTTGGCTAGTTTTGATGTGCAATGCAATGGTGGAAGAGAACATTGCATATTCGTTAATCAGCATTTTCAAGAGTGATATCTGGCCAGACTATGGAGAAGGCTATGCTGTGCTGGGTCACCTACTCGAGGAGATTGTGGCTCGGTCCGGGGAGGTGACTGTGCTTGACTGGGCTGGCCACTTGTCGCCATACAACAGCTGCCTCCCCGCCACCCTAGCTGTGTATAGTCATCCCCCAGGTGCTTTGCTTACTGTTGGGGATTCTGAAATGGAAGAGCATATCACGGCATTAAGAAACTCACTCTCTCAGACAGATGCTATCATGATTCACAATTGGATCACTCATCTTCCTTCAGCCCACTTTGCCAATCGCCAACTCCACCTTCCATGTATTATCTTCACAGTCAAAAAGCTCATCCTGCAGGATTCCAGGAGTGACCAGGAGAACCGTTACTGTGCTCAAGTTTCAGGGATTGGCAACATAGAGTTCCAAACGTCAGGCAAGCTCTTGCTGACCGAGCCACGCAGGCTGATTTTCATATATCCCTGGATCTGCGATCTGTGTGATCCACTCCATGTATTCAGTTGGGGAAATGTGGTGGGTGACAAGTTCGAACCTGAATCTGCACCCTCTTCACCATTGCACTCCACTGGTATGATAGACAACTATACTCATGCATTGTGGCTGGTGGCCCATCTACAACAGCCATTTCATGCATTGTTGCTCCAGCAACAACCCAATGGAGAGTTCAGGTGGGTCACCACTGAGCATGCCATTGTTATACCAGGACTTGATCGCAGGATCAACTTTGCCACAGATGTTTGCATGACTACCGTGGAGATTTTGTGATTTGGGTATGGGTTTTCTTCATTGTTTTGTCCTGTTGTCCTTTTGCTGTCGTGTTTCTCTCTGTCCATCATGATGTTGCTTTGTAGCTTCATCATGTTAGTGCTAGTTATTGGAGAACAGCCCGTCTGCTACAATATTTAGTTCTGTACAGTACACTTTACTATGTTTCCTTTTATGGACACTGCTCGTATATTTATGTGTCACATCACACTCCTGCTTTCCTCCAGTCTTGTACCACTCGACTGGAGGTAAGCTACTACTACTTACACTCCTATCTATCTTATTGACATGGTCAAGTATTCATTACATCTGTTGTGGCTGTGCAGAGCTAGGGGTTGGAGAGAGCCGGTCGGAGGAAGCCAAGTCAGAGTTGGGGTAGCATAGAGAAGTAATGAGGCATCAGCGGGGAGGTTCATGTTCTAGGATGTTGTGCAGGCAGTTCTGGCCTTTCCAACTGGTGATAAGAGTGGGCACCCATACACTTGATGAGCTTCTAACTCACACATCATTGATACTGTGGCATCGCTCAGAGGCATCGAACTATTTAGGCACTGTACTGAGCTGTCTTTGGAATTGGATGGCACCACTTCATCATCCATGCTGTCATCTTCAGAGGATACCCTATTCTCCCCACCTCGCTGACACACCATACCATCAGAATCCCAAGGTACATGGCCTAGATGTTCCAGCAGTAGTGCAACCACCACTCCCTGAGCCAGTTCTTTTTTTCCTGTAACTGCACACCTCGTGCCTGCATGCATCACACCACCTACCAATCAACACGCTCGTTTCACAGCCAACCCCTGTCACACCCCCCAATCCCCTACCCTTCAGTGGTGACACACCACCCAGCCAACCTACCCAGCAGCAGTGCCACCCCTCACAAACAACCCTCCATCCACCCCTGCTACTCTACCCACTGTGCCTACCACCCGACAGTTGAAAGCGGCATCCACAATGGCTGCTCAAGAGTCAGTGAAAATGGTCCCCATCTTCATGGGGGACTACTCGGAAAAAGAATCCCCTGGAGAATGGTTCACCATGTTCCAGCTAGGCCTACTGGACAGTTGGAGTGACATGAAAAAGGTCAATTGCTTCCACTTACAACTGAATCCTGGAAGTCTGGCGGAAGACTGGTTTGATTCCCTTCTCGCACAAAGTACTGCTATGCTTGATGACCTTAGAGCTGCCTTCCTAAAGCACTGGCCCCCTGTGCATCGCCAACTATGGACTAAAGGACAGCAATGAGAGCGCATCAAAACTCTCACGCTGAAGGAAGAAGAAGTTGGCATCTGGAAGGATGATGGCAGCATAGGGGACTATGGTCAAAAATATCTGGGCTGAAAAGGTTATGCAACTTGCTCTTAGCATGGGAGATGTTGATGGCACCCTTATCAGCTACACAATCCTCAATGCACCACAGGTTCTAAAAGAGCAACTAATAGAGGAGTACAACACGTGGGAGGACTTTGTTGATGCAGTACGAGGAATCCCCCACAGTAAACTCCAGGTGGAAAAGGAGCACATCAGCGAGCTGCAGGCTCTCAAACAGTCTATCAAAGCCATGCAGCGCTGGCACATTTCCCAACCAGCACAATCATGCCCTTCTCATAATGGTATGCCTCCAAACCCGCCAATGCCCACCATCGCCCCTTCCCGTCTCCCTCAGACTATGAGTCAGCTCAGGCCCTCTGTCACCCATACCACTTACTCAAGCACGAATTCTTGAGCGTGCCACAACACTTCCACAATGAACGGACACTGACATAGGTCACCAGCAGTATAGAATGGACATAGAGAAGTGGCACCATGACTACCCCCAAATGATGCCAAGCCTTGAACGACCATACCCACTACGCCCTGTGAGTGCTACAGTTGCAGCATGGTGACAGAACCACCCCACACTAGCAATGCATGCCTGGCCACGAAACCACTACCAATCCATGAATCCAAGTTCTGGCAGAAGTTACTGACATCTATTTCCTGGACCCAACAGGCAAACTGATTACCCTACATAGTAGCAGGCCATTCATCACTGTTGCCAGCCTGGAAGGGCCGTGCAGTGAGCATGTTTGCCTCCTAGCAACAGTGGACAGTGGAGCAATGATCAATGCACTCAATAACTCCATCTATCAAAGTGTAGCAAGACATTTTACACTGCTAAGTCCCTCTACACGAACACTGCGAATGGCTAATAGCTCGCTAGTACTATCACAAGGTATCTGGTCAGGTACATTCAGATGGGGCCACACACATGTCCAGACAACTTTTGAAGTCTTCCCAAGTGGTGGATCATGGCGAGCCCTCGTTGGAAAGCCCCTACTAGAGCAGCTAAAAGCTACTCACAACTACGAAACTGACACTATAACAATACACATGGACAACATAATTGATGTCATACCTAACAGATGACACATGGTGTCATCTGTGCCACAAAACAGATTACCCACCCCAGTTGACTCACTCAACCATATGCATCTACCACACCAGGCAAATAGTAAACTACATTCAACATCATCTGCTACAAAGACAACACATCATGGTGATGTACCCATTCTAGCCACAGATATTGAGATCAATGACATCTTCACTAGATTAACTGACAAAGGCCCTTTTCACCCTCCACAAGTCCAAAGAATCCTTGACCCAGTCAGCATTGGCCCACTCCCAGAACACCATCTACAATCAGTATGCTCCCTAATTGCTGAATTTGCTGACGTGTTTGCCTTATCAGTTTGCGAAGTCAAACTAGTCAACTTTGTAAAGTTTCATCTTAATATTCCAAGAGATGTCGAATATCCAGTGAAGGTAAACCAAAAGCCACTAACACAAGCACAGAAAGATGGGTACCATCTAGTGCTAGACGACTTTGTGGCAGCAGGAGTTCTTAGAGAAATCTGGCCAGACGAAGTAAAAGCTGCCCACTCAACAGTGCTGGCACAAAAAATCCATGGGTCACCAGGTCTCACACTTGAAGAGATCAAATGGCTGGTGGAGGATGAATGTACCCACCTTGGTGAGCAACCTAACCCCAATATGCCACCGTGATCTCCCCCATGCCACACAGATGATTGTGACCCAACAGCAAAACCAAAATGGCATATCACCCAAAACTTCAGCTCGATCAACAAAGTCTTGCAAATGGCACCAATGGTTCAAGGTGACATTCATGCAAAACAGCAGAGGTTAGCAGGCCATGACTACCTCTGTGTTATTGACTTTGCATCAGGATTTTATGCAATCAAAGTTGAGCCAGACGACCAACCCTACCTCTGCATTTATACAGAAGGTCAGGGCTATCATTGCTACACACACATGCCCATGGGAGTCATGGGAGCACCATTATGCTTTGCTGAAATGACTGCCCAAGCACTTAAAGATGTCATCCTAGAACTAGGCCTTGAAACATTTGTTGACAACAATGGCCTAGCAGGTAATGACTTCGCAAGCCTCCTAGACTGCTTACACCTCTTCTTCACCACATGCAGGGAATGTGATCTGTCTGTATCACCAACCAAGACTTAACTCTTCATGGAGGAGGCTATCTATGGTGGCGTCAAAGTTGGCACAGATGGCATCAAGCCAGATCCAGCCAAACTAGAAGCCATCGCTAAGTGGCCCCTTCCCCAAACCCTCCATGATCTCATGCGCTTCTTGGGACTGACTGGATATTTCAGACCGCTCATCCAAGACTATGCACATATTGTGTTAGGAATGCAGACACTAGTCTCCAGTATGGGAATCCTATCTAGCCACTGGGAACGGCCTTGAGTAGGTCTCACACAACAATGTCGAAGTGTGGAGGGAAGTCTCATAGAAGGGTGCTACTGACTATGGAAGGGGTCTCACTCAGATGGGGCTGAGTGGTACTAGAAACTAGCATGTTAAGTGTAGAACTAGATAGGAAATACAAGCACAGGCAGCTAGGTATATATAGGGATGAGTGGAGTATGAAATGGGAGCAAGAGATCCCATTTTGGGAGGTGCTGTCCGTCCATGATGGAAAGAGAAAGGTTACATAACCACAACAAAAAGGGAATGGACCATAATGAAAAGAGATGGACACAGCCTTAAGAAGTCAGAAAGGAAATATGGCAGTGTCACCATGACTGAAAGGAGATGGACCATACCACTTTGGGAATGGACCTAGATGAAAGAGGAATAGAGGTTAACATAATAGAGAATGGGCTGCACATGCGGTTCCATACGCCATCTAGAAAGGAAACAGTGGAAATTGAATGAAGTCTGGAAAACAAAAGGGCGGATCCTTGGCATCTATAGGGTCAGGGGTGGATAGGGGTAATGTGGATGGAGTGAACAAAGGAAAAAATGTAACATATTGTAGCCCCTCTCACAGACCTTCAGTGTAACCTAGATTTACCACAGCCAGTGGCAAAGCTGGGCAAATGCAAATACAAGCAGTTCTTAAGAGACCACATACTCAGCCATTACTGGATGCCCAGACATACAAAAGCATTTATGCAGCTTAAGCAAGTACTCATATCTGAACCAGTCCTAAGAGCCCCCAAATTTGATGGTATGCCCTTCATTCTTCTGATGGATGGCTGTAAAATGGGCTTTGGAGCCACACACTCCCCAAAACACACCACAATGCTACCTGGTGGCGAGATTGTCACATCCATCCATCTGGTGGGCTTTGGCTCCAAACATACCTCCCTTGTGGAGGAACGGTACAAACCATACATACTTGAATTTGCAGCATTAAAGTTTGGCTTTGACCACTGTTAGGAATGCAGACACTAGTCTCCAGTATGGTATCCTATCTAGCCACTGGGAACAGCCTTGAGTAGGTCTTGTACAATGACCATGTCAAAGTACGGAGGGAAGTCTCATAGAAGGGTGCTGCCAACTATGGAAGTGGGGTCTCACTCAGATGGGGCCGAGTGGTACTAGAAACTAGCATGTTAAGTGTAGAACTAGATGGGGAATACAAGTACAGGCAGCTAGGTTTATATAGGGGAGAGTGGAGTATGAAATGGGAATGAGAGATCCCATTTTGGGAGGTGCTGTCCATCCATGATGAAAAGAGAAAGGTTATGTAACCACAACAAAAATGGAATGGACCATAATGAAAAGAGATGGACACAGCCTAAGAAGTCAGAAAGGAAATATGGCTGCATCACCACAACCAAAAGAAGATGGACCATACCGCTTTGGGAATGGACCTAGACAAAATGGGAATGGAGGTTAACATAATAGGGAATGGGTCATGTGTGTGGTTCCATATGCCATCTAGAAAGGAAATGGTGGAAACTGAATGAAGTCAGGAAAATGAAAGGGCATGTCCTCAGCATCTAAAGGGTTTGGGGCGGATAGGGATAATGTGGATGGGGCGAATGAAGGGAAAATTGTAACATTACCCTCTTTGTACTCCTGAGGTACCACCTCAGAATGTCTCAGAACTTCCACTATCATCACTATCTCCTCCAGAGAGAAGTCCAGTGGGGGTGAACCATCCGGAAGGCATGGTGAAGGAATGAGTCCGTCCAGGTTTGTTGCACTCGTAGAGGGAATGGCCGATGGTACTGCAGTTAGGGCAGCATCACATAGGGCAATGGCACTGAGTATGTCCAGGGGAGAAGACCTCACAGAGAGGACATCTGTACTGGGGGCAGTTGGGGCAGATGTGGTTGGTGGAGTCACAAGTGTAACAAAACCATCCTCACTGGCATTGGCGATGTCGTTGAGGAGGCAGGACAGGGAGGTCGTTGGGAAGGGGGCCCAAGGGGATGGGTGAGCTAGGGGGAGCTGGGAAGGTCGTTCTGGTACGAGGACTAGAAGGCCTTCTATCACTGATAGTTCCCACAAGGGGTCCATCACTGCCAGATCCAACACCGAAAACGAAGACAGTGGCATGTTGTCAGTGGAGGGGGTGAGCCTGTGCATCAGTGGGCAGAGTGGGAGGGGGAGAAGATGGGGTGGTCCGAGCTCCAGGGAGTTCAGGAGATTCTGGAGTGGAGGAGATGGGGGTCAAAACTGAAGACACCAGCCTTCTGATCCCCAAGGGTGGTGAAAGGAAGATGAGGGGGATGGCCCTATGAAGAAGATCCTCTGGTATTTGGATGATGAGGTTGAGGATCCCCACCAAGTAGAGCAAGTCAAGGATGATGTTCCGTGTCTCAAAGAGTGCCGTGACCTCCTTGGATAGGGGGTTGGGGCTCTCCACAATCTTCCCTCTAGTGATGGAGTAGTATTGGTAGAGAGTGATGAGTTGGTGAATGTAGGAGGCATGTGGGTAGGTGGGGAATCCTTTGAGGGCGAGGACACACAAGGGTTTTTCTATGAATTCTGTGATGAAAGTTCTACGGTTGAAGGTGGGGAGCCATTGGAGGAGGATGAGAAGGTTGTAGGTATAAGACATGTTGGGAGTGACATTCAAATAGGTGGGGGGGTCGCCCTTAAAAGGGGACAGAATTGAAACTCAGTCCATGGCAAAAAGGTTGAGGTCCAGAACAAAAGTGGATGGTTATTACAAAACAGGTTGGGAAACTAGTCCCATCCCCATAAAAGGAACGATGGATCAGAGATCCTAATCATCCATAAGGTCTTCTTCGGCTAATTGTGCCTGTTCCTTAGGACCAAGGTCCAGAGGATTCCAGGATTGGGCACCACCCCAAGCATTGGTTTCATCAAATTTGTACATAGAAGTCCAATAGGACTGGGGGCGGATGAGTGCCCACTTGAATCGGATCCCGCCAATCGCCATAATGGAGATGATGGGGTGATTAAGTGAACAAAACGTACGAAAGAGTATGTAAATGGTGGCAAGAGCGAGGATGGTAACAAGGTCGGTGCGACCCAAAGAGATGGAGAAGGAGAGCTGCATAGTGGGATGATGGTGATGAGCAAAAGAGAAAGGCTCAGTTGGGGAAATCAGAAGGGAAGTGAGCCTTATGAGCTGTGAGGGTGGTCTGTGCATGTGTTATATTGGCTTCAGGTTCCCAGGTGTTTTCGGCTGAAGAATAGCCCTTCCATGAGATCAGGAATTGTTGGTGGCGAGCAGATCCTTGGTGGGCAAGGATTTGGTGAATTTTGTATTCCTCTTCTCCAGTGATCAGATCTGGAGGGGGGTTTAGGAAATTGAAGCCTTGTTCCGCAGTTTCCCTATAAGGGGAAAGAAGGGAGGCATGGAAAACATCATGTATCTTCCATGTCAGGGGGAGTTTTAGGTGGTAGACGGTGCAGGAGATCACCTGAGTTATCTCAAATGGACCTAGCCACTTTTAGGTGAGCTTCTTTGATGGAAGTTGCAAACGAAGGTTCTTGGATTCCAGCCAAACTTTATCGCCCATTTTCCAGGGCTTGAAGTTTGAGGAAATTCATTCCCTCATGAGCTGTTGGGCTTGCTCATGAGTGGCGTGAGCCTCTTTCTGAGCCTCGTCAAGGAAGTGGAGCTGTTGTTCAAGGGTGGGAAGGAAGGTTTTTCCAAGGGGAGGATAGGCATGGGGTTTGTAGCCCATCATGAGAGAGAACAGAGTTTGTTTGGTAACTGAATGTACTGTGGAGTTATGGGAGAATTCTGCAGTGGGAAAGAGTGATTTCTATTTTGAGGGGTTTCCTGTGCAGAATATGTGGAGGTAGATTTCAAGTTCCTAGTTTATGTGTTTGGTTTCTCCATCCATATGAGGGTGGTAGGTGGTGGAGAGAGCGAGGTTGTATTGCAGGAGGCAAGAGAGTTCACGAGTGAAGGCAGAAGCGAACTGGGGTCCTCGATCAGAGATGAGTTTGTCATGGAGGCCGAATTGGGGAAAGACTTGTTCAAAAAATAGTGATGCGATGCTGGCAGTGTCGATCATTTTGTGACAAGGGAGGAAAATTACCCCCTTCATAAGACCATGGTCTACCATGACCATGATGGAGTCAAAGCCATCAGAGACCGGAAGATCAGTGATGAGGTCAACAGAGAGGTGCTGGAAGGGATGGGTGGTGGCGACTGGGAGCGGGGTCAGGCTGGGGGTGGTGGGATGTGTATTTGCCTTGTGTGACTGGCAAACAGCACAGCTGGCAATGAACCGGCAAAGGAAGAAGGTGAGGCCTGGCCACCAGTAATCACGTTGAATACGGTGGACCATGTGGAAATATCCCTCGTGCCCCCCGGCAGGGGAGACATGAAGGGAAGAGACCAGATCATGGCGAGTGGGTTTGGGGATGTAGAGGCGACCCTTGAAATAAAGGTGGCCATCCAAGAAGGTCCAGTTGGCTTTACTGGTGGGGGGGAGGAAAGAGGCCTCCGAAGCTAAGGTGGTGAGGGCATCAACGACTAGGGGATCGGAAGGGGTGGAATCCACAATCTTGATGGCCAGTTCAGTGTCAAGGGCACAAATGAAAGCATCAGGGGGGAGCAGTGTTACTTCTGTGTTGTCCAAGGTGGTATCCACCTTGGTCATACGTGAGAGCACATTTGCAGGGCCCATCTGCAAGCCAGGACGATAGTCCCAGTGGAGGTCAAAGTCCTGGATAAAGAGCATCCAGTGCGCTTGACGATGAGACAACTTGTGAGGGGCCTTGAAGTAAGTGAGATTCTTGTGGTTGATAAGAATTGTCATGGGGTGGTAGGTGCCAGTGAGATAATGGCACCACTCCTCAAGGGCAAGGATCACGGCAAGGAGTTCGCGATCATAGATGTTGTAGTTCTGTTCTGCAGAACCAAAGGTGTGAGAGTAATAGGCACACAGGTGGAGGTTGCCATTGGAGTCCTTTTACATGAGGACAGCTCCTGCCGCAAGGAGGGAGGTGTTGGTCATGACAAAGAAGGGTTGTTGGATGTTGGGGAAGTAGAGGACAGGCTTCCAGAGGAAACATTTCTGAAGTCAGCAGAAGGCAGTTTCTTGGGCAAGGCCCCAATTCCATGGGACATTCTTGCCAGTGAGACCATTGAGGGGGTGGGCAATAGTCACAAAGTCCAGGATGAATTTGTGATAGAAGTTGCAGAAGCCCAAGAAAGAGCAAACTGCTTTGAGGTTGACCGGGGGAGCCCAGTCACAAATGGCAGCCAGTTTGACTGGGTCCATTGCGACCTCCCCTTTGTGAATGATCATCCTAAGGTACTCAACTTTGCGGACACCGAAGAAACACTTGGAAAGCTTGAGCCCCAAACTGTGCTCCCAGAGTCGCTCTAGAACCAGTTTGGTGTGGGCCTCGTCGGTAGCGAGGTTGCAGGAGTGGATCAAGAGGTCATCCATGTAAATGACCAGCCATCCTTTGGCAATGTAATCACTGAAGATGTGGTCCATGAGGGCCTGGAAAGTGGAAGGAGAGTTGCACATTCCAAAGAACATGATGTTGGGCTCAAAGAGACCAAAAGGAGTGATGAATGCAGCCTTCCATCAGTCAGCTTCAGTGATGAGGACATTGTTATATCCCCATCGGATATCCATCTTGGTGAAGATGGAAGATCCCTTGAGCTTATCCATCGAGTCAGAGATGAGGGGAAGAGGGTAGGTGTTTTTGATGGTATGGGAGTTAAGGTATTGGTAGTCCTGGTAGGGACGGAGAGTGCCATCCTTTTTTGGAACGAAGAAGAATGGGCTGGCCTGTGGGGACTTGGAAGGGCAGATTTTCCCATCCTTGAGATGCTCATCAATAAATGCTTTACACACCTCAATCTCCTTGGGATTGAGTGGGTAAGCCTTGGCTTGTTTAGGGATGAAATCCTTGTCCAATTTGATCATATGGTTGAATGACCGAGAGGGGGGGAGTTGTCCATCAGGAGGTTTCTGAAAAACATTGGCAAATGCTGAGAATTGTGGAGGTAATACCTCCTCTTTGGGTTGTTCCTTCTGAGCAAGCTCAGTGGACAATGTGGTCTTCCGAAGCCATTCAGAAGAATTCCATTCTACTCGTTTCCGGAGAAATTTGGAAAGCTTCTCAGAAGGGTCGACATTGAGATAGTAAATCAGGTATCATTGCCTGAGTGCTTCTGGATCGTTGTGTTGAAGGGTTGGGAGTTTGTCAGGGATTCTGATGGCTCCAGTTGCCTAATTGATAATTGGGTTGACCTCCTGTAACCAGGGGAGGCCAAGGATGACATTCTGCAAGCCGCAGTTGATCACCATGAGAGTCCGGGTCATTTCTGCCCCAGAGATTCAGATAGTGAGCTGGACCTCATGTTGTATGAGTCTGCTCATGTTGGAAGTGCCATCCATGTTATGGGCCTTTAGAGGTCAAGCCATATGTGTCTTTGGCCACTTCATGTGTTCGATGAGATCATGGTCAATGAAGCATCCAGTAGCACCACTGTCAAGGAGAGCAGTGTCAATGATTTTTCCCATAGGTCCAACAAAAGCTGATAGAGGGATTTGAATCGATCTAGCATTTTTGTCAGATACTATTACAGAAGCAATTGTATGGGAAGGCAGTGACATTGAACCACTCCTTCCATCTAAAAATCTGCTTGAGATCCTTCCATGGAGGCAGAAGGAATCTCTTCCTCTTCAACATTGTTGACATGTTCGCTGTGCTTGTCAAGGTCCTTGTCAAAACAAATCTTCAAGGCTCTGAGAGCATGGGTGTGGTCAATATTCAGGGTACAGAGATACTCCTGAATTGGATCCTCTTTGGCTGGACAAGGAGGGGGAGGAGGGGGAGACTCAGAGGTCTCTGTGATGCGAACGTTCTGGGGACGGGGTTAGGTCCCACAAGGTTTGGAAGGGGTGTTTCCGCAGTTCTGGGGGTGGTTCCGTGTACTACACCTGACCTTGTGACAGATGAAGCATTTGTTGCTTTGCATATGTTCGGTGTGGGTGGCAGGGGTGAGGTAGACACTATTGACGTCTATGGCCATGGGATCGTGTGAGCAAGGGGGAGAAGAGGAGGAAGTGGAGGGGATGTACAGCCCTCCCTTCCAAAGGGATTTCAACCTATTGGTGGCATCAAAGAATTGACCTGCCTTATCAAGCCAAGCGGAAACTATGGGAGGTTCATCCGGCAGGGCTGTCATACTTCGTGCCAGCAACTCTGTCACTGCACATTTGGCCAGGTCCTTGAAGATATCCTGGTCTGAGACACTGCTTCATCCTGCTTTGAGCTCAAAAGCTGAGCGGAATGCATGGAAGTCACCTTGGAAGGGCTTTCCCTCCATGCGTATGTTGTGCAAGGCCATCCAGGCCCTTGCAGTGGTGTCCTTGGGCACAAAGACGTGCTTAAAGTCCTCCAGCAACTTTTCCAGCATCTTGTGCACTGGCTCAATACTCGGATTGGCCAGCTTCATAAGCCACCCCTGAGAGAAGGCTATGCCCTGCCCCTTGCTCATTTTGTTGAGGAAGGTAATGGTGGTGGTGTCATTGGAGTAGTGGGCCATATTCATAGTGAAGTAGGCCTTCATAGCTAGGAGCCAGCAATTGGCATCCTCAGCTTTCCCAGAGAAGTTGTTGGGGAGTCCAGCTTTAAGCTTGGACTGTTTGTTGGAAGTAGACATGATGGCAGGTGCAGATGGATAGAGGGGGGAGTCTACTTGGATGGGTTTGTCGAAGTGAAGGTAGTCGTCATTGAGTAGAGGTGCCTGTGTAGAAGGTAGAGGGTGGTACTCACGAAGAGACACAGCAACCTCTCCTCGGGGAGTGTGAGCATGGGGAGTGGCAGAGGATGATGTACTGGCAACAGCTACAAGTTCCGGGAAGGATCCGTCAGAAGGTTGGGAGGAGCTTGGTGAAGCTGAGAGATGTGGCAAGTGATCAGTTCTCGGTTCTTCTGTCAGATGATATTCCTCATTTGAGGATGAAGAAGAAGGAGATCCACTACAAGGTGTAGAGGTACCAGAAGGAGAGACAGAAGCTTTCTCATCAGTATCAGAGATGTCAGCAACAGAGAATTGATGAATGGTGAAGGGTGGGTGTCCTGTTGCACAGTGGCAAGGATGTTGGAAGATCTGGTTCTTTTGTTAGGAATGCAGACACTAGTCTCCAGTATGGTATCCTATCTAGCCGCTGGGAACAGCCTCGAGTAGGTCTCATACATTGACCATGTTGAAGTATGGAGGGAAGTCTCATAGAAGGGTGCTGCCAACTATGGAAGTGGGGTCTCACTCAAACAGGGCCGAGTGGTACTAGAAACTAGTGTATTAAGCATAGAACTAGATGGGGAATACAAGTACAGGCAGCTAGATTTATATATGGGAGAGTGGAGTATGAAATGGGAATGAGAGATCCCATTTTGGGAGGTGCTGTCTGTCCACGACGAATTAAGAAAGGTTATGTAACCACAACAAAAATGGAATGGACCATAATGAAAAGAGATGGACACAGCCTAAAAAGTCAGAAAGGAAATATGGCTGCGTCACCACAACCAAAAGAAGATGGACCATACCGCTTTGGGAATGGATCTAGACAAAATGGGAATGGAGGTTAACATAATAGGGAATGGGTCACGTGTGCAGTTCCATATGCCATCTAGAAAGGAAATGGTGGAAACTGAATGAAGTCAGGAAAACAAAAGGGTATGTCCTCGGCATCTATAGGGTTTGGGGTGGATAGGGGTAATGCAGATGGGGCAAATGAAGGAAAAATTGTAACAACCACTTTAGTAACATCATATGGGGATTCCCAGTGGAGATTGAAACAGACTGCATTGCACTACGTGACACTCTTTGCATCAATAACCCATCCACCCCACATGCCAGATGGTGGGATGGAATCTCTGCATATCACATTGCTGATGTTTGCCACAAATCTGGAAAGTCAACATAGCAGCAGATGCTTTAATCTGCGTCTACATGGGTCAGCCAATAGAACCAAATGATGGCAGTGCATGGTCCATCAGTGAAGACTGGGAGATGCATGTGGGTATTGGTATTGTCAATGACATGTTCACAGTCAATGACTCTCATCCATCACCCCTATGAGCATGCTTTGCTAGTGAACCCATCTTTTTAGATGTCATTGATGCCCTGCTAAACCTCAATAGCATGAAGCCCGAAAGGGAATGACACTGCACACACCACTGAGCCATGGGCTACATGCTCGAAGCTATGAAAAATCTCAGATGGTCAGACCTTGCACAGCAAACCACGACTAGAATGCATTTCACAGGAGAAAGCAGTGGAGCTAGCAAAGCACGAGCATGAGCTAAATGGACATTGGGGCCGTGATCTAGTCAAATGAAAACTCATGGATTCTGTCTGGAGCCCACATCTCAACCTATCAATCATAGCTGCACTGCACCAATGTCCACAATGCAAAAACTTCAGCTCCACAAACCTACATTCACTTATGCACCCTATCACATGCCACCATCCTTTTAAACTCTTAGTCGCAGACTATCTAACACTACCAGAAGGGAAAGGTGGTTATCACAGCACCTTACTGGTCATGGATACATTTTCGCAGTATATATGGGGTTTCAAGCTCAAATGCCATGGTACCACCAAAACCACTCTTGACATGTTGCAATCTATCACAGCCATGTTTAAGGCGCCAGAGGCCCTCATGACGGATGGTGGATCCCACTTCAACAACACAGACATCCATGCTTGGTGTGAGGCAAAAGGTGTCTGTCACCATACCACTGCTGTGTATGCCCCCTGGATCAACGGTCTAGTCGAGAACACCAATGGCCAACTACTGGGCTGCTTATGTTGGCTATGCAGCCCTGAACTCAGTGAGGACTCACCCACAGACATGCCTGCCACCAACCTCATACAAACCTGGCCTGACCATTTTGACACTGCGGTGCAACACCTCAATGAATGCATCATCCCTGCCTTCCAGTTCTCATCCAAAGAGCTGTTATTCAGATTTGTCGTAAACACATCTCACACACCACCTTCAGCACTGACAACCGAACCATCCCCATCCAAAGTTGACATTCAACTTGCCTATGTTGCCCAACAATGCTTAGATGCTGCCAACCATGCCACCCTTCATGCCACCAAATGAACACTAGTGTTTGATCGCCGGGTCCTTGCCTTCAATGCCAGTGAAGCTGTACTCACAGAGGGCAACCTTGTCGAAGTCCATGATACCGCTTTGGGTAATACACACCTCACCACCTGAAAACTCCTACCCCAGTGGTCAGCCCCAAGACACATCATTCAACGTGTAGGCAACTCATACAAACTAGCTACACTCCCACCACCTCTGCCGTTTTATCCCCCATACTGGCACAACATTAGCAGATGCCAAGCGAGATCACGAGCAAGCTCCCCATGGCAACAATGTTGAGACAAGGGCACTAGGTGAAAGCAGGCCTGAAGAAGACTCAGATCAAATGTTAGATGATGCAGGGAAAGCAAGAGAGCCAGAAAATACAGGGGGGTTTGATGATTGGGAGGATGACATGTTGTCCATACTTTTCATGGGCAACTCTGGCATGTCGCATGTCTTGTAGGGGGCAGATGTGGCTATGCAGAGCTAGGGGTTGGAGAGAGCCGGTTGGAGGAAGCCGAGCTGGAGTCGGGGTAGCATAGAGAAGTAGTGAGGCGTCAGCGGGGAGGTTCATGTTCTAGAATGTTGTGCAGGCAGTTCTGGCCTTTCCACTGTCTAGGTAGATATCTCCAGTCTCATACCACTTGACTGGAGTATTCATTACATCTGTCTAGCCTCTCCTCTGTACACCCAGTGTCAACACTAGTCATCATATTGTTGTTTGTATGCTCATCCTTGTCATATTATTCCTGGATCAACAACAGCACACCAGTCCCAATGGCGATTGCATCAATTCCTTGTTCAGAATCTGCTTTGCAGGGTCCTGGAATGCAGCCATGATGGCCAGGGACATGATGTGTGCATACAGCACCTCCATTTCACAGAGGTTGACATCACTAAAACATGCATGGGGCTCTCATAAACAAACACAGAAACAGGAATGGGAGTGGGACTGTCATATCCCAGATTTTTGTTAAGTCCAACTCCAGACTTCTGAATCGACTCCAACCCTATTCCAACCTTTTCTCCTTTCTCGCTTTTCAGACTTGTTCTCTGCTTTCCTCCAATGTTCTGTTAGGAATGCAGACACTAGTCTCCAGTATGGGAATCCTATCTAGCCGCTGGGAATGGCCTCAAGTAGGTCTTGCACAATGACGTCAAAGTGCAGAGGGGAGTCTTGTAGAAGGGCACTGCCAACTACAGAAGGGGTCTCACTCAGACAGGGCCGAGTGGTACTAGAAACTAGCATGTTAAGCATAGAACTAGATGGGGAATACAAGTACAGGCAGCTAGGTATATATAGGGATGAGCGGAGTATGAAATGGGAGCGAGAGATTCCATTTTGGGAGGTGCTGTCCGTCCACAATGAAAAGAGAAAGGTTACATAACAACAACAAAAAGGGAATGGACCATAACAAAAAGAGATGGACACAGCCTTAAGAAGTCAGAAAGGAAATATGGCAGTGTCACCATGACTGAAAGGAGATGGACCATACCACTTTGGGAATGGATCTAGATGAAAGAGGAATAGAGGTTAACATAATAGGGAATGGGCCGCATGTGCGGTTCCATATGCCATCTAGAAAGGAAACAGTGGAAATTGAATGAAGTCTGGAAAACAAAAGGGCAGATCCTCAGCATCTATAGGGTTGGGGGTGGATAGGGGTAATGTGGATGGGGCGAACGAAGGGAAAATTGTAACATTACCCTCTTGGTACTCCTGAGGTACCACCTCAGAATGTCCCAGAATCTCCAATATCATCGCTATCTCCTCCTGAGAGAAGTCTGGTAGGGGTGAACCATCCGGAAGGCGCAGTGAAGGGATGAGTCTGTCCAGGTTCGTTGCACTCATAGAGGGAGTGGCCAATGATACTGCAGTTAGGGCAGCATTGCATAGGGCAACAGTGCTGAGCATGTCCAGGGGAGAAGACCTCACAGAGAGGACATCTGTACTGGGGGCAGTTGGGGCAGATGTGGTTGGTGGAGTCACAAGTGTAACAAAACTGTCCTCACTGGTGTTGGCAATGTCGTTGAGGAGGCAGGACAGGGAGGCCATTGGGAAGGGGGCCCAAGGGGATGGGTGAGCTAGAGGGAGCTGGGAAGGTCATTCCAGTACAAGGACTAGAATGCCTTCCATCACCGATAGTTCCCACAAGGGGTCCATTGTTGCCAGATCCAGCGCCAAAAACGAAGATGGTGGCATGTTGGTGGCGGAGGGGGTGAGCCCGTGTGTCAGCAGGCAGAGTGGGAGGGGGAGAAGATGGGGTGGTCCAAGCTCCAGGGAGTTCAGGAGATCCTGGAGTGGAGGGGATGGGGGTCGGAACTGAAGGTACCAGCTGTCTGGTCCCCAAGGGCAGCGAAAGGAAGATGAGGGGGATGGCTCAACAGAGAAGATCCTCTGGTAATTGGATGATGAGGTTGAGGATCCCCGCCAAGTGGAGCGAGTTGAGGACAATGTTCCGAGTCTCGAAGAGTGCCGCGACCTCCTTGGATAGGGGGTTGGGGCTCTCCACAATCTTCCCTCTAGTGATGGTGTAGTATCAGTAGAGAGTGATGAGTTGGTGAATGTAGGAGGTATGCAGATAGGTGGGGAGTCCTTTGAGGGCAAGGATGCAAGAGGGTTTTTCAATGAATTCCACAATGACAGTCCTACGATTGAAGGTGGGGAGCTGTTGGAGGAGGTCAAGGAGGTCGTAGGCATAAGACATGGTTGGGGTTCAAATAGGTGGGAGGATGACCCTTTTTAAGGAGGTCGGGATTGAAACTCAGTCCATGACGAAAAGGTTGAGGTCCAAATGAAAATGGATGGTTATTACAAAACAGGGTGGGAAACTAGTCCCATCCCCATAAAAGGAATGATGGATCTGTTCCATGGTTTCCCTATAAGGGGAAAGGAGGGAGGCATGGAAGACATCGTGTATCTTCCACATCGGAGGAAGTTTTAGCTGGTAGGCAGTGCGGGAGATCACCTGAGTTATCTCAAAGGGACCTAACCACTTTTGGGCAAGCTTCTTTGATGGAAGTCGCAATTGAAGGTTCTTGGATTCCAGCCACACTTTATCGCCGAGTTTCCAGGGCTTAAAGTTGGAGGAAATACATTCCCTCATGAGCTGTTGGGCTTACTCATGGGCAGCGTGGGCTTCTTTCCGTGCTTCATCAAGGGAGTGAAGCTGTTGTTCAAGGGTGGGGAGGAAGGTTTTTCTGAGAGGAGGGTAAGCACGGGGTTTGTAGCCCATCATGAGAGAAAACGGGGTTTGTTTGGTGACCGAATGTACTGCGGAGTTATGGGAGAATTCTGCAGTGGGAAGGAGTGATTTCCATTTCGAGGGGTTCCCTGCGCAGAAGATGCAGAGGTATGTTTCAAGTTCCTGGTTAACATGTTTGGTCTCCCCGTCTGTCTGGGGATGGTAGGCAGTGGAGAGAGCAAGGTCATATTGCAGGAGGCAGGAGAGTTCACGAGTGAAGGCAGAAGCAAATTGAGGGCCATAATTGGAGATGAGTTTGTCGTGGAGGCCGAAATGAGGGAAAACTTGTTCAAAAAAGAGTGATGTGATGCCAGCAGGGTCAATCATTTTGTGGCAAGGGAGGAAAATTACCCCCTTAGTAAGGCCATGGTCGACCATGACCATGACAGAGTCAAAGCCATCAGAGATTGGGAGGTCAGTGATGAAGTCAACAGGGAGGTGTTGAAAGGGGCGGGAGGCAGCGACGGGAAGGGGAGTAAGGCCAGGAACCATGGGGTGTGTTTGCCTTGTGAGACTGGCAAACGGCACACCTGGCGATGAACCGGCAAAGAAAGGAGGTGAGGCCCGGCCATCAGTAGTCATGCTGAACACAGTGAACCATGCGGAAATAACCCTCATGTCCCCTGGCAGGGGAGACATGGAGGGAAGATACCAAATCATGGCGAGCAGACTCGGGGATGTAGAGGCGACCTTTAAAATAAAGGCAGCCATCCAGGAAGGTCCAGTCAGCTTTGTTGGTTTGTGGGAGGAAGGGGGCCTCTGAAGCCAGGGCAGAAAGGGTGTCAACAACCAAGGGATTGGAGGGGGTGGAATCCACAATCTTGACAGCCAGTTCAGTGTCAAGGGCACAGACAAAGGCATCAGGGGGAAGTAGTGTTACTTCTGTGTTGTCCGAGGTGGTGTCCACCTCAGTCATACATGAGAGCACATCTGCTGGGCCCATCTGCGAGCCAGGATGGTAGTCCCAGCGAAGGTCAAAGTCCTGGATAAAGAGCATCCAGTGAGCTTGGCGGTGAGAGAGCTTATGGGGGGCCTTGAAGTAAGTGAGATTCTTGTGGTCGGTAAGAATTGTCACAGGGTGGTAGGTGCCAGTGAGATAATGGTGCCATTCCTCAAGGGCAAGGATCAGGGCAAGGAGTTCACGATCATAGATGTCGTAGTTCCATTCAGTGGAACCAAAGGTGTGAGAGTAATAGGCACAGGGGTGAAGGTCGCCATTGGAGTCTTTTTGCATGAGGATGGCTCCCACTGTGAGGAGGGAGGCATCAGTCATGACAAAGAAGGGTTGTTGGACATCTGGAAAGCGGAGGACAGGCTTCTGGAGAAAGCACTTCTGGAGGTGGTGGAAAGCTGTCTCTTGGGCTAAACCCCAGTCCCAAGGGACATTTTTGCCAGTGAGCCTGTTGAGAGGGTGAGCGATGGTCGCAAAGTCTAGAATGAACTTGCGATAGAAGTTGCAGAAGCCCAGGAAAGAGTGTACTGCTTTGAGATTTTGTGGGGGGGCCCAGTCGTGTATGGCAGCCAGTTTAACTGGGTCCATAGCCACTTCCCCTTTGCAGATGATCATCCCAAGGTATTCTACCTCGCAGACACTAAAGAAGCATTTGGAGAGTTTGAGCCCCAAGACATGCTCCTAAAGTCACTCTAGAACCAGCTTGGTGTGAGCCTCGTTGGTGGCAGAATTTCAGGAGTGGATCAAGAGGTTGTCCATGTAAATGACCAGCTATCCTTCTGCAATGTAATCACCGAAGATGTGGTCCATGAGGGCCTGGAAGGTGGGAGGGGAATTGCACATTCCGAAGAACATGACATTGGGCTCAAAGAGACTGAATGGAGTGATGAACATGGCTTTCCACCGGTCGGCTTTGGTGATGAGGACATTGTTATATCCCCACCGGATATCCATCTTAGTGAAGATGGAGGATCCCTTGAGTTTATCCATCAAATCAGAGATGAGGGGGAGGGGGTAGGCGTTCTTGATGGTGTGCGAATTAAGATAACGATAGTCCTGGCAGGGGCGGAGAGTGCCATCTTTCTTTGGAATGAAGAAGAATGGACCGGCCTGTGGAGACTTGGAGGGATGGATCTTTCCATCCTTGAGATGCTTGTCAATGAACGCCTTACATGCCTCAATCTCTTTGGGGTTGAGTGGATAAGCTTTGGCCTGTTTCAGAACAAAGTCCTTATCCAACTCGATTGTATGGTCAAACAAACGAGAGGGAGGAAGTTGTCTGTCAGGGGGTTTCTGAAAGATGTCGGCAAATGTCTTGAATTGTGGAGGTAGTATCTCCTCCTTGGGTTATTCCTTCTGAGCGAGCTCAGTAGACAACATAGTCTTCCGAAGCCATTTGGAAGAATTCCAGTTGACTTGTTTCCAGAGAAGCTTTTCCAACTTCTCGGAGGGATCGACGTTGAGATAGTGAATTAGGTACTGTTGCCTGAGCGCTTCCAGGTCATTGTGACAAAGGGTTGGGAGTTTGTCGGAGATTCCAATGGCTCCATTTACCCAATTGATGATTGGGTTGACCTCCTGTAACCAAGGGAGGCATAGGATGATGTTCTGCAAGCCGCAGTTGATCACCATGAAAGTCCAGATCATTTCCCCCCTGGAGATTCAGATAGTGAGCCAGACTTCATGTCGTATAAGTCTGCTCATATTGGAAGTGCCATCCACGTTATGTGCCTTTAGGGGGCAAGCCATACGTGTCTTTGGCCACTTCATGCGTTCGACAAGATCACGGTCAACGAAGTATCCAGTAGCACCACTGTTGAGGAGAGTGGTGGTGTCGATGATTTTTCCCGTAGGTCCAACAAAAGCTGATAGAGGGATTTGAATCAATCTAGCATTTTTGTCAGATACTATTACAGGAGCAATTGTATGGGAAGGCAGTGACATCAAAGCACTCCTTCCATTTAAAAATCCTTTTGAGATTCTTCCATCTGCATGAAAGAAATCTCTTCCTCTTCAACATTGTTGACTCGTTCGCCATGTTTGTCAAGGCCCTTGTCGAAACAAATCTTCAAGGCTTGAAGAGCGTGGGCACAGTTGATGTTCAGGATATGGAGGTACTCCTGAATTGGATCCTCTTTGGCCA
Source organism: Porphyrellus cyaneotinctus (assembly GCA_038091315.1). Lineage (NCBI taxonomy): Eukaryota > Fungi > Basidiomycota > Agaricomycetes > Boletales > Boletaceae > Porphyrellus > Porphyrellus cyaneotinctus. Next base: position 30,549 of record JBBPOF010000058.1, on the reverse strand, counting down.
GACGAGGAGGAGGAGGAGGAGACTCGGTGGTCTCAGCGACACAAACATTCTGGGGACGGGGTTGGGTCCCACAAGGTCGGGACAGGGTGTTTCTGCGGTTCCGGGGGTGGTTCCGAGTACTACACCCAACCTTGTGGCAGATGAAGCATTTGTTGCTTTGCATATGTTCAGTGCAGGCAGCGGAGGTGAGGTAGATGCTATCAATGTCCATGGCCATGGGATTGCGTGAGCGAGGGGATGAAGAGGAGGAAGTGGAGGGGATGTACGGCCCTCCTTTCCGAAGGGATTTCAACCTATTGGCAGCATCAAAGAATTGACCTGCCTTGTTGAGCCAAGCAGAAACTGTGGGGGGTTCATCTGGCAAGGCCATCATACTGCATGCCAGCAACTCCGTCACTGCGCACTTGACCAGGTCCTTCAGGATATCCTGGTCTGAGACACCCAATCTTCTGGCTTCAAGCTTGAAAGCTGAGCGAAAGGCATGGAAGTCACCTGCAAAGGGCTTTCCCTCCATGCGAATTGTTGAGAGGAGCGTAACCCGAAGGGTACTAACCTTGTTGTGGTGAAGCGGTAACTCTTAGATCGTTGTGGTACGGGTTCAAGAGTGTTATTTAAATTCAGACTCAGACGAGTCTTATATACTACAGGAGAGTATTATGTAAGCTACCGGATATGTACGCTACATTTCAACACGAATATTGTGCAAGGCCATCCTGGCCCTTGCAGTGGTGTCCTTCGGGACAAAGATGCACTTAAAGTCCTCCAGCAACTTTTCCAGCATCTTGTCTGCTGACTCAATACTCGGATCAGCCAGCTTCATTAGCCATCCCTCAGAGAAGGCTATGCCCCGCCCCTTGCTCATTTTGTTGAGGAAGGTTATGGCAGCGGTGTCATTGGAGTAGTAGGCCATATTCATGGTGAAGTACGCCTTCATAGCTAGGAGCCATCGATTGGCATCCTCAGCTTTCCCAGAGAAATCATCAGGAAGTCCAGCTTTAAGCTCAGACTGTTTGTCGGAAGTAGACATGATGGCAGGTGCGGATGGGTGGGTAGGAGAGTCTAATTGGATGGGTTTGTCGAAGTGGAGGTAGTCGTCATCGAGTGGGGGTGCTGGTGCTAAAGGTAGAGGGTGGTACTCACAGGCTGTCCTTGGGTAACTAAGTCAGACGTAAGTGCGTATCCCCTACCGGCAATAGAGAAAGAGAACGGCGTGGGGAGTGCGTTCAAGGTAATGCAATAACGCTAAAGCCATCAGGACTGAAGAGAAGGAGAAAGTCATCTCAACCTGGTGTTAGCATTCCAGGGAGGGCGAAGGTAGAGAAATGAGAAGAGATGAGGAAAACAGAGGCGCACATATATTGTATCGTAACATTACCCCCTTCGTATACTGGAGCCCCAGGCTCAAGTAACACACTACCTCTACACATCCGGAGGAGGGGGTTCTCGTTGGAGAGCTCCTGGTGAGAAGATAGACAAGGCCTGCTTGGGAGTAAGGACTGCAAAAGGACAATCAACCTCTTGGTGCCCAAACGCAGCACAAGTGGGGCAAGGTACTCCAGGGCAATATTGGGATCCATGGCCCCATCGAAGGCAAATACTACATTGGGTGGTGAGACACAGACGTGACGGATGACCGGGGGCGGCACGATGACATTTGGGACAGACGTATTGGGGACAGTCATCTCGCAGGTGCCCAAGACTGTTACAACAAAAGCACTGGGTGGTGGTGGTGGCGGAAGTCGGAGGGAAGACGTTAGGAAGAACATGAGTAGCCGCTGAAAGAACAGTGTTGCCAGAAGTGTTTCGAGTATAATAGGTCCTGAAAATTCATCGAGCGTCTTCATCGAGATGTCGGCCGACTGTGTCAGAGTCACAAGGAAAGCGAATGGCCACCGGTGTGCGAGGTCGTTCGATAGGAGAGGAGGGAGTGGATGAATCAATTGCAGTGGAGGTGTCGGATAGTAGGGTTGTGGGGGAGCAGGGTCGAGAAGAAATTCGGGATGCAAGAACGGGAGTGGGAGGTATGAGGGTTTCCTCCTGAGGTCTGGGAGGAGGAACGGGTACGATAGGCAGGGATCGAGGAGGGAGGAAATCGGTGGCTTCCATGTATCTGTCTCATTCTCCCATGGACATGGACAAGTAGATTCGTCGGAATGTAGGATAAATCACGGTGGTGGGCAGTCGTTCGATGAAAGAGTGGAATCCATAGAGATGGAGAATGGTGAGAATATGACGAGGAAGGGCAGATATATGAAGTTGCAGTGGAATACCGAAGTCTGAAGGAGGGTTCGAGGGATTGGCCAGACAATGGTAACGTTCAATGGTCAGGGTCTCGTGGAAGAGTTTGATGAGCTCCTGGGTGACGACGTCTTCTTCGAACAGATAAAGTTCCTCGAGGGGGGGGCAAATATGTGGCATGGTGAGAATAGCGGCGTAAAGAATGAGAATGAAATGTAAAGGCAAGCAAACAGGACGAACAGGTCGAGAATGCAACAGGGAGGTATCGGGAGAGGAGGAGAGAGAGGAGGAGGAACGAGATGACGATAGGAAAGACATATTCAGGGGAGTCAAAGATGATGGATTCGATGGAGTAGTGGAACATGCGCAGGGGGGTACTCACGAAGAGACACCACTTCCTGGGAGTTCAGTTCAAACGATGACTTGCCTTATAAGCCTTGAGTATTTCAGGGGCATGGCAGAGATTACTTTCGGGTTCCCAAGTATTCTCCGAGGATGGATAGCCTTTCCATGCGGTTAGGTATTGGCGTTTTCCGGCGTTACCCCTATGACTAATGATCCGATCAACTTCGTACTCTTCTTCGGCATCAATTAGGTCAGGAGGGGGTCGGGAGAAGTTGGGACCATGTGCGACAGTTTCACGATAAGAAGATAAGAGGTTAGCATGGAACACGTCATGGATTTTCCATGTGGGCGGCAGGCGTAATCGGTAAGTGAGCGGTGATAGGACCTGAGAGATCTCAAAGGGTCCATGGCGTTTTGGGGCGAGTTTCCAGGAAGGGTAGTGGAGGCGTAGATTAGAAGCTTCTAGCCAAACCTTATCACCTACTTTCCAGGGGGAGAATTTCTGGGTGGAACGTTCCGTCATGATCCGACGGGCTGTTTCATGTGCTGCCAGAGCTTCCTTTCGAGCTTCTTCAAGCAGGGAGAGCCGGTTTTCGAGAGCGGGGAGGAAGGTTTTACCTAGGGGAGGATATGATCGAGGATCGTAACCAAGGAGTAAGGAGAACGGGGAGGTTTTGGTGGAGCTATGTGGAGCGGAGTTGTGGTGGAATTCAGCGGTGGTGATGTATTCGGTCCATTTTCGGGGGTTATTTGAACAGAAGATTCGGAGATAGGTTTCAATTTCTTGATTGGTTCATTCGGTTTGGCTGTCAGTCTGAGGGTGATAAGTGGTGGAAAGGCAGATATCGTAGTTGAGGAGTCTGGCCAGTTCCAGCGCGAATGCAGAGGCGAACTGAGGGCCTCTATCTGAGATGATAGAGTCGTACAACCCAAATCATTTGTAAACATGTTCGAAGAAAAGTTTGGCGACTCCAGCGGCGTCGATGGTTTTAGTACAAGGGCACAGAATTACCCCCTTCATAAGGCCGTGGTCGACCATGACCATTAAGGAATCAGAGCCGGCAGAAAGGGGAAGATCAGTGATGAGATCAACGGAGAGCTGGCGGAATGGAAGAGCGGAGGTGGAGGGAATCAGAGCCAGAGGGGGACGAGTCGGGTGAGTATTAACCTTATTTTGTTGACAAATGGCACAACCGGAGACAAAAGCGTTGACAAAGGAGGATAGTCCCGGCCACCAGAAGTCACGTTCGACAATGGCTTTGGTGCGGAAACGACCCATGTGACCCGTGGAAGGAGAGGAGTGCAGGGAGTAGACAACCGAGTGGCGAGAAGACAGAGGTACATACATGCGACCCTTGAAATAAAGATGTCCATTGTCGAGGGTCCAATCCGTGAGGGAAGAGTGGGGAAAGAGTGGGGAACCTTGTTGGAGATTGGCGATGGTGTGTAAAACAAGAGGATCGGAGGCAGAGGAGGAAGAGATCTTGTGAGCAAGGGTAATGTCGAGGGCGTTGATGACCAGGGGTTCGGGGCAAATGGAAGCATCGGCGTTGTCAGCGGTAGTGTCTAAATGATCCCAGCAAGAGAGAGCGTCGGCCGGAGCCATCTTAGATCCGGGTGTTACCTTCCAGATGATGTCGAAGTCTTGAAGGAAAAGGGCCCAGCGAGCCTGTCGACGAGAGAGTTTGCGAGGGTCTTTGATAAAGGAGAGATTTTTGTGATCGGTGATGACAGTAACCAGATGATTGGTTCCCTGGAGGTAATGTCACCATTCAGAGAGAGCGAGGATGACAGCAAGGAGTTCTCTGTCATAGATATCGTAGTTGCATTCTGCAGGGGCAAAGGTTTTCAAGAAGTAGGCACAGGGATGGGGGTCACCGTTGGCGTCATCCTGCATAAGTACAGCACTGGCTGCTAGAAGGGAAGCATTGGTCATGAGGGAGAAGGGGCGCGAGGTGTTGGGAATGCAAAGGACTGGAGCGGAGGAGAAGATGGACTTGAGGGTGTCAAACGCCTTCTGTTGGAGCGGGGTCCAAGCCCAGGGTTCATCCTTCTGGGTTAACAGGTTCAGGGGGGTGACAATGTTGGAGAAATTGGGGATAAATTTACGATAGACATTGGCGAAGCTGGTGAAGGATCGTATGGCCTTGATGGAGGTGGGAGGTTTCCAGTCACAGATGGCGTTGAGTTTCTTGGTGTCCATAGTGACCTGTCCTTGTCCAATAATCATCCCAAGATACTCCATCATTGGGACATCAAAAGTACACTTGGAGATCTTTAACGACAGGTTGTGTTCACAAAGACGGAGGAGGACATGATGTGTTCATTCACGATGAAGGGAAAGGGTGCCTTGGGTACAGATGCCGAGATTGTCCATGTAGATCTTGAGCCAACGTTCTGCGATCATGTCGGTGAAGATGTGGTTCATGAAGGATTGGAAGGTTGCGGGAGCGTTGCAAAATCCAAAGAACATGACGGTGGGTTCGAATAATCCAAGGGGGGTGATGAACGCCGCTTTCCATTGGTCTTCTTCGTGAATCCGAATGTTGTTATATCCCCATCGGATGTCGAACTTGGTAAAGAAGTTGGTGTCTTTCATGTCGTCGATGAGTTCAGGAATGAGGGGTAAGGGATATCCAAAGCGTCGGGTATGAGAGTTTAAGTGTCGGTAGTCTTGGCATGGGCGAAGGGTTCCGTCTTTCTTAGGTACGAAAAAGAACGGAGATGCTTGGGGGGACTTGGAGGGAATGATATGTCCAGTTGCTAGGTGTTCTTTGACGAACGCTTTGCAGGCAGAGAGTTCGGCGGGATTCAAGGGGTATATCTTGGCTATTTTCGGGGTGAATGTGGGGAGGAGATTGATGGTGTGGTCGAAGGATCTATGGGGTGGTAACTTGGTGTGCATCTTTTCTGAGAAGACGTCGGCAAAGTCCTGACACCAATCTGGAACCAGTTGTTCCGTCGGTTTCTCGGTTTGGGCGATCTGGGTAGAGATGGTGACCTTGTTGATTGCTTCACCATTGTGCCATAGTTCTCGTTTTCGAAGGCGTCATGATATCTTTCGGTCGGCTTCTAAACCAAGCCACCGAAGGAGGTACCTTTGGTGAATGTGTGGATCTTCAGATGTGGGGGAAAGTGATCGGGGGATTTCAAGGGTGTGGGTGTTCCAGTTAATGTGGGGGTTCCATTTGCGAAGCCAAGGCATTCCTAGAATGATCTATCTCTTCCCAAGGCTGAGTACCATGAGGTTGACATCATCGGAGAAGGAGTTGTGTTGGAAAGAAGTGTGGGCCTTCCAACGTATGGTTCCTTTCGCGTTGGAGGTTCCGTCGACGTTTATTGCCAGAGGAGATTTGGGAAGACGGACTAGGGGAAAGTTGGCTTCGCAGAGGAGTCCGGTGTCGATGAAGTTTCCGGTTGCTCCGCAATCAATGAGGGCGGTGGTTTCGACGATTTTTGTACTAGCACAGAGTTTGATAGGGATACGAAGAGTTCTTTGTTTCGGCAAGGCTACTAGTACATGGGCGATATCATGGGAAGAAGACGTCGAGACATCTTCCCAATTCAAAAATCCTCAGCTTCGAGGTTGGTTACGGCCACTTCCTCCACAGGATCCTCATAACAGAGCTTCAGGGTTTGAAGGACTTCGGTTTCGTCCTTTCATTGGGTTTTCAAAGTTTGAATGTACTGTTCAAGTGCGGAGAGAGGGGCGACAGCGGACTTGGGCGAGGGGGTGTTATCGGTCGAGGTAGTTTCTGTGGTTTGGATGTTCTGGGGGCAGGGGGTCGATGGTTGAGAGGTTCTCTGAGAATGACATTGGGTGGCGTTATGTCCGGGCTTTCAGCAGCGGAAGCAAAGGCCCTCTTTAAAGCATCTAGCATGTTCAGCAGGGGAGAGTTTTCGCAGGGTTACTGCATCAACATCCATGGCGTCGGGGTCTTTGGTGGTACGAGGGTTTAGGAGCGAGGGGGTTCCATGATGACCTCTCAAGGTAGCGATACGCATCTTCTGCGCATGGAAGATCTTGGCCTGTTCAATCCACTTAGGCAAGGTGGTGGGGATGGCGGCCATGGACAAGATCATGGTGGCAATCTGTTGATCGATGCCAAGGGAGAACTGATCGATGAGTGTGATGGGGTCGGTGATTCCTGCTTTAGCAGTGAGGTTTTGGAAATCGGTGATGTACTTCTGGAATCCATCGTCCATACTTCCGTTTGGAAGCTTGAACGACTTCTGGACCAGCTTGGTGAGGTCGTGTCAAGCGACGGCTTTGATGTCAAAGGGAAAGAAGGTGGACTCAAAGTCCTGTATGAGTTTGTCGAAGGTTTTATCAGAGGCGGGGGCATGGGCATCGGCCATTTTGTCATACCACATCTCTGAGAAAGAGACTCCTCATCCCTTGCTCATTTTATTGAGAGTGGTCATGACCTGGGTTTCGTCGGATGAGTATAGTCTGGAGTTGATGGCGAAGTAGGCCTTCATGGCCTTGATCCATCTCATGGCATCAGAGTGTTCCCCTGAGAAATCCACGGGGAGGGCGGCCTTGAGTTCAGAGGGGTTGGACATGGATACTGGGGTTACTCTGGGTGCTGGGGGTACAGTGAGTACAAAGGGTGTCACAGCCTGGGAGGTTCTGGATACAGTGGTGTCAGAGTACAACGACTCATCATCGTTGTCAGAGTCCTGTGGTACTTGGTACCTTCGATGAGAAGGTCTGGATGTCGTGGTGGCAACGGTGGGTCAGTCCTTCTCCTAAATAGGAGGGACGGAGGGAGATTCTTGATCTTTTGTTACGCGAAACGTACACTGTATGTAGAGCATACTCTGTTTGTCTCGAGGGAGGTACTCACGAAGAGACACAATGTCCTCGATAGAACAAAGCTACGACAGAAGCCAAGTCAAGGGTCTGGGTCAAGGGTTCCTCGAGTCGACAAAGACTGAGGTCAAGGGAGACTTGAGAGCATACAATGAACGTTGTATTGCACAGATCAAGAATGAGGAAAGAAGTACAGGCAGCTCGGTATAAGTATACTGTGGATGACTAATCTATAGAACATCGTAGAAGCAGATAGAACGACTGAGTGAGTCACGATGGTAGTCAGGGGAAACATAAGCAGTACGAGAGAACCACTTAGAGGAGAAGGCTGTCCTTGGGTAACTAAGTCAGATGTAAGTGCGTATCCCCTACCGACAATAGAGAAAGAGAATGGCGTGGGGAGTGCGTTCAAGGTAACGCAATAACACTAAAGCTGTCAGGACTGAAGAGAAGGAGAAAGTCATCTCGACCTGGTGTTAGCATTCCAGGGAGGGCGAATGTAGAGAAACGTGAGGAAATGAGAAAAACAGATGCGCACATATACTGTATCGTAACATTACCCCCTTCGTATACTGGAGCCCCAGGCTCAAGTAACATACTACCCCGACGCATCCGGAGGAGGGGGTTCTCATTGGAGAGCTCCTGGGGAGAAGATAGTTGCGGCCTGCTCGGGAGTAAGGACCGCAAAAGGACAATCAACCTCTTGGTACCCAAACGCAGCACAAGCGGAGCAAGGTACTCCAGGGCAAAACTGGGATCCATGTCCCCATCAAAGGCAAATGCTACATTGGGTGGTGAGACACAGATGTGACAGATGACTGGGGGCGGCAAGATGACATTTGGGACAGATGTATTGGGGGCAATCATCTCACAAGTGCCCAAGACCGTGACAACGAAAACACTGAGTGGAGGCATTGGCAGGGGTAGGAGGGAAGACGTTCGGAAGAACATGGGTAGCCGCCGAGAGAACTGTATTGCCAGAAGTGTTTCAAGTGTAATAGGTCCTGAAGATGCGTTGAGCGTCTTCATCGAGATGTCGGCCAGCAGTATCTGAGTCATGTGGGAAGCGAATAGCCACAGGAGTGAGAGGTCATTCGACAGGAGAGGTGGGGGTGGATGGTTCGATTGCGGTAGAGGTTTCGGACAACAAGGTTATAGGGGAGCAGGGACGAGAAGAGATGCGGGATGCGAGAACAGGAGTGTCAGGTACAAAGGTTTCTCCTTGGGGTCTGGGAGGAGGAATGGGTAAGATAGGTGGGGATCGAGGAGGAAGAAAGTCGGTAGCTTCCATGTATCTGTCTCGTTCTCCCATGGACATGGATAAGTAAATTCGTCGGAAAGTGGGATAAATCACAGTGGTGGGTAATCATTTGATGAACGAATGGAATCCATATAAATGAAGGATGGTGAGAATACGACGAGGGAGGGCAGATATATGAAGTTGTAAGGGGATACTGAAGTCCGAAGGAGGGTCAGAAGGGTTGGCCAGGTGATGGTATTGTTCAACTATCAGGGTCTCGTGGAAAAGTTTGATGAGCTCCTGGGTGATGACATCTTCTTCGAACAGATAAAGATCCTCGAGAGCACGGCAAATATGTGGCGTGATGAGAATGGCGGCATAAAGAATGAGAATAAAATGTAGAGGCAAACAAGATGGACGAACAGGACGAGAACGCAATGGGGAGGTATTTGGAGAGGAGGATAGAGAAGAGGAGGAAAAAGACGAAGATAGGAAAGACATATTTGGGGGAGTCAAAGATGATGGTTTCGATGGAGAATTGGAACATGCGCAGGGGGGTACTCACGAAGAGATGCCACTTCCTGGAGATTTAGTTCAAATGATGACTCTCCTTATAAGCCTTGAGTACTTCAGGGACATGGCAGAGATTACTTTCGGGTTCCCAAGTATTTTCCGAAGATGGATAGCCTTTCCATGCGGTTAGATACCGGCATTTTCCAGAGTTGCCTCTATGACTAATGATCTGATCAACTTTGTATTCTTCTTCGGCATCAATTAAGTCAGGAGGGGGTCGGAAGAAGTTGGGACCATGTGTGAGGGTTTCGCAATAAGAAGATAAGAGGTTGGCATGGAACACATCATGGATTTTCCATGTGGGTGGTAGGCATAATCGGTAGGTGAGCGGAGATAGGACCTGAGATATCTCAAAGGGTCCATGACATTTTGGGGGAGTTTCCGTGAAGGGTAATGGAGGCGCAGATTAGAGGCTTCTAGCCAAACCTTATCACCTACTTTCCAGGGGGAGAACTTCTGGGTGGAACGTTCTGTCATGATCCGTCTGGCAGTTTCGTGTGCTGCAAGAGCTTCCTTTCGGGCTTCTTTGAGCAGGGAGAGTCGGCTTTCTAGAGCAGGGAGAAAAGTCTTGCCCAGGGGAGGATATGACTGGGGTTCGTATCCGAGAAGTAAGGAGAAAGGGGAGACCTTGGTAGAGCTGTGTGGGGCGGAGTTGTGGTGGAATTTGGTGGTGGTGATGTACTCTGTCCATTTTCGGGGGTTGTTGGAACAGAAGATACGGAGGTAGGTTCCAATTTCCTGATTAGTTCGTTCAGTCTGGCCATCAGTCTGAGGGTGATAGGTGGTGGAGAGGCAGATATCATAGTTAAGGAGTCTGGCTAGTTCCAGTGTGAAAGCAGAGGTGAATTGAGGGCCTCTATCCGAGATGATAGAATCATATAATCTGAATCGTTTGTAAACATGTTCAAAGAATAGTTTGGCGACTCCAGCAGTATCGATAGTTTTAGTACAAGGGCATAGAATTACCCCCTTCATAAGGCCGTGGTCGACCACAACCATCAAAGAATCAGAGCCAGCAGAGAGGGGGAGATCGGTAATGAGATCAATGGAGAGATGTCGAAAGGGAAGCAAGGAGGTGGAGGGGATCAGAGTCAGAGGGGGGTGAGTCGGGTGAGTATTAACCTTGTTCTGCTGGCAGATAGCATAACCGGAGACAAAGGCATTGACAAAGGAGGACAATCCAGGCCACCAGAAGTCACATTCGACAATGGCCTTGGTGTGGAAATGACCCATGTGACCTGTAGATGGAGAGGAGTGCAAGGCGTAGACGATGGAGTGGCGAGAAGACAGAGGTATGTACATACGACCTTTGAAGTAGAGGTGACCGTTGTCAAGAGTCCAATCGGCGAGAGTCGAACAGGGAAATAATGGTGAACCCTGCTGGAGATTTGCGATGGCGCGCAACACGAGAGGGTCAGAGGCAGAGGAAGAAGAGATTTTGTGGGTGAGAGTAATGTCAAGAGCGTTGATGACCATGGGGTCCGGACAAATGGAAGCGTCTGCATTATTGGCGGTAGTATCCAGGTGATCGTGTCGAGAGAGGGCATCTGCAGGAGCCATCTTGGATCTGGGTGTCACCTTCCAGATAATGTCAAAATCTTGGAGACACAATGCCCAGCGAGCCTGACAATGAGAGAGTTTATGAGGGTCTTTGATATAGGAAAGATTTTTGTGATCCATGATGACAGTGATCAGATGGTTGATTCCCTGAAGGTAGTGTCGCCATTCAGAGAGAGCGAGGATAACGGCAGGGAGTTCCCTGTCATAGATGTTGTAGTTGCGCTCCGCCGGGGCGAAGGTCTTCGAGAAGTAGGCGCAGGGATGGGGGTTGCCATTGGCATCATCCTGCATGAGCACGGCGCCCGCAGCTGAGAGGGAAGCGTCGGTCATGAGGGAAAAGGGTCATGAGATATCGGGGATACAAAGGACAGGAGCAGAGGAGAAGATGGACTTGAGGGTATCAAATGCTTTCTGTTGGAGCGGCGTCCAGGCCCAAGGTTCATCCTTCCGGGTTAATAGGTTCAGGGGGGTGACAATGTTGGAGAAATTGGGAATGAATTTGCGATAGAAATTTGCAAAGCCAGTAAAGGACTGTATGGCTTTGACAGAAGTGGGAGGTTTCCAGTCGCAGATGGCATTGAGTTTCTTAGTGTCCATTGCGACTTGTCCCTGTCCAATGATCATCCTAAGATACTCCATTGTTGGGACATTGAAGGTGCATTTGGAGATTTTTAAAGATAGATTGTGTTCGTGCAAGCGGAGGAGAACGCAACATGTTCATTCATGGTGGAGAGAGAGGGTGCCATGGGTGCAGATGCCTAGATCGTCCATATAGATTTTGAGCCATCGCTCCGCAATCATGTCTGTGAAGATGTGATTCATGAAGGACTGAAAGGTTGCTGGAGCATTGCAAAATCTGAAGAACATGATGGTGGGTTCGAACAACCCGAGGGGTGTGATGAACGTGGCTTTCCACTGGTCCTCTTCGCGAATCTGGATGTTGTTATATCCCCATCGGATGTCAAACTTGGTAAAGAAGTTGGCATCTTTCATATCATCAATGAGTTCCGGGATGAGGGGCAAAGGATATCTGAAGTGTCAGGTATGAAGGTTCAAGTGTCAGTAATCTTGGCAAGGGTGAAGGGTTCCGTCTTTCTTGGGTATGAAAAAGAATGGGGATGCTTGGGGGGATTTGGAGGGGACAATATATCTGGTTGCTAGATGTTCTTTGACAAATGCTTCGCAAGTAGAAAGTTTGGCAGGATTTAAGGGGTATTTCTTAGCTATCTTCGGGGTGAACATAGGGAGGAGATCAATGGTGTGGTCAAAGGGTCTATGGGGAGGTAACTTGGTATGCATCTTTTCCGAGAAGATGTCAGCAAAGTCCTGGCACTAATCCGGAACTGGTTGCTCCATTGGTTTCTTGGCTTGAGTGATTTGGGTAGAGATGGTGATCTTGTTGATCGTTTCACCATTGTGCCACAGTTCTCGCTTTCAAAGGCATTGTGATATCTTTTGATCAGCTTCTAGACCAAGCCATCGAAGGAGGTATCTTTGTGGGATGTGTGGATCATCAGGCGTAGGGGTCAGTGGTTGAGGGATTTCATGGGTATGAGTATTCCAGTCTATGTGGGGATTCCACTTTTGAAGCCAGGGCATTCCCAGAATGATCTGTCTTTTCCCAAGGCTGAGTACCATGAGATCTATGTTATCGGAGAAGGAGTTGTGCTAAAAAGAAGTGTGGGCTTTCCAATGTATAGTTCCTTTTGCATGGGTGGTTCCATCAACATTTATTGCCAAGGTGGGTTTGGGAAGATGAATGAGGGGGAAGTTTTTCTGGGGATGCGGAGTCGATGGTTGAGAGGTTCTCTGAGAACGACACTGGGTAGCATTGTGTCCGGGCTTTCTGCAGCGGAAACAAAGGCCATCTTTGAAGCACCTGGCGCGTTCTGTGGGGGTAAGTTTCTGCAGGGTTACTGTGTCAACATCCATGGCATCAGGGTCTCTGGTGGTACGAGAGTTTAGAAGCAAGGGGGTTCCGTGACGACCCCTTAGGGTAGCGATGCACATCTTCTGCACATGGAAAACCTTGGCTTGTTTGATCCACTTGGGTAAAGTGGTGGGGATGGCGGCCATGGATAGAATCATGGTGGCGATTTGTTGATCGATGCCGAGGGAGAATTGGTCGATGAGCGTGATGGGATCAGTGATTCCTGCTTTAGCAGCAAGGTTTTGGAAGTCAGTGATGTACTTCTGGAATCCATCATCCATACTTCCATTTGGAAGCTTGAATGATTTCTGGACCAGCTTGGTGAGGTCGTGTCAAGCGACTGCTTTGATATTGAAGGGGAAGAAGGTGGACTCGAAGTCCAGTATGAGTTTGTCAAAGGTTTTAGCGGAGGCGGGGGCATTGGCATTGGCCATTTTGTCATACCACATCTCTGAGAAAGAGACTCCTCATCCCTTGCTCATCTTATTGAGAGTGGTCATGACCTGGGTTTCATCAGATGAATACAACCTGGAGTTGATGGCGAAGTAGGCCTTCATGGCCTTGATCCATCTCATGGTGTCAGAGGATTCCCCAGAGAAATCTGCAGGGAGGGCGGCCTTGAGTTTGGAGGGATTAGACATGGGTGCTTGGGTTATTCTGGGTGCAGGGGGTACAGTGGGTACAAAGGGCATCACAGCCTGGGAGGTTCTGGATACAGTGGTTTCAGAGTACAACGACTTGTTGTTGTTGTCAGAGTCTTGTGGTACTTGGTACCTTTGGCGAGAAGGTCTGGATGTCATGGTGTCAACGGTGGGTCGGTCCTTCTCCTAAATAGGAGGGACGGAGGGAGATTCTTGATCTTTTGTTATGTGAAACGTATGCTGTATGTCGAGCGTACTCTGTTTGTCTTGAGGGAGGTACTCACGAAGAGACACAACGTCCTCGATAGAACAAAGCTACGACCAGAGTCAAGTCAAGGGGATCAAGGTCAAGAGTTCCTCGAGTTGAACGCGACTGAGGTCAAGGGAGACTTGAGAACGTACAACAATGTTGTATTGCATAGATCAAGAATGAGGAGAGGAAATACAGGCAGACTGGTATAAGTACTAGCGAGCTACTGTGGATGACTAATCAATAGAACATCATGGAAGCAATAGAACGACTGAGTCACGAATGAGTCATGATGGTGGTTAGGGGAAATGTAAGCAGTGCGAGAGAACTACTTAGAGGAGAAGGCTGTCCATAGATGAATGATCCATATGTAAGTGCGTATCCCCTACCAGCAATAAAGAGAAAGAACGGCGTGGGGAGTGCATTCAAGGTAATGCAATAACGCTAAAGCCGTCTGGGCTGAAGAGAAGGAGGAAGTCATCTTGACCTGGCGTTAGCATTCCAGGGAGGATGAATGTAGAGAAACATGAGGAAATGAGAAAAACAGATGCACACATATACTGTATCGTAACAGACATGCCAAGCCCTCCATCATGGAAGAGGCTCCTCCAAGTCTAAAACCAAAGTCTGTGAACTGGACACCTTTGACAGATCTGATCTGAAGAAGCTTTGTTCGTTCACTGTTCAATGCAAACTGAATTTCCAAGCCAACCCCCGATCCTTCAGAACAGACCGTATCAAAGTCACATTCACCCAATCCTACCTGAGGGGCATGGCCCTGGACTACTTCAAGCCGGATCTGCTTGGAGATGTAGCTCTGGAGCATTGCCCACTCTGGATGGACGACTGGCAGTCGTTCCTCTATGAGCTTCAGGCTAACTTTGGCCCCCATGATCCTGTTGCTGAAGCAGAGGCTCAGCTCAAGCAGCTGTGCATGTGCGATACCCAGCGCATCAGCAAATACATCGTCGAGTGGAATCAACTCGCGAATCAAGTCCGCGAGTGGGGTTCCGGTGCTCTCCGCCGGAGCTTCTACAACAGACTTCCGGATTGAATCAAGGATGAGATCGCCTATCAGAGTAAGCCTGACACCATCTATGCAATGCGCACTCTCGTGCAACAAATCGACCAAAGGTATTGGGAATGCAAAGAAGAAGTCAACCGTGCTTCTAAGGCCTCTGGTTCGACCCCCAACAACTCGTCCTCCCGTTCCTCCGCTCCCACTCCCGCCTCATCATCATCCACCTCGAACAATTCTGGTGGCAAGTCCAAGGACTCTTCCGAGTCTAAGGGCAAGTCCACCAATACCTCTGCCCCTAAACCTGACCTCTCATCGAAACTCAGTGCAGATGGCAAGCTCACCACTGCCAAATGCCAACGTCGCTTTGACAAGAAACTGTGCATGTTCTGTGGCCTCACTGGTCACATGGCAAAGGACTACAAGAAGTCTTCCTCAAAGGCTTCCAAGCTCGTGTGGCCACTACCACTACACCCCCAGAAGACAAACTGGCCGACTCTAAGGAGTCGAAAAATAGTCCACAACCTCCGCAGCTCTGCGTGGTCTGGAGGTTGCATTGACAACAACTGCACACTTAAGGAGATTCAACTCAATGCATCTGCTCTCTCTGATCCCAAATCTCTCATACCCACTGTCTCTCTAGTTGCCTATGATATTCCTTCTTTTTCAGTGCTCGTAGATTCTGGATCCTCCAATTGTTTTATAGATACGACCTTTGTTAATAATCATGGACTTCCGACCTATTCTGTACCTCCACTCCAACTCCACCTTTTCGACGGTACTACAAATTCAACCATTACCCAAGCTCTTGACATCTCTATCCGTTTTGAAACTGGCGATATCACTCCAAGGACATTATATGTCACCCCACTTGATGGCTCCTGTTCTCTTGTTCTAGGACACAACTGGCTCACCCACCACAATCTGTTGATTGATTGGGTTATGAGCAGTATCTTGTTCTGTTCACCTGTGCAAGCCATGCCAGCACCTCCGAGCTCACCCCTGCAGCCTCTGGTCATACCTCCAGCTGACTCTTCCAATCCGCCATGTTTCCATGATTGCAAAGCCCCTCCTATCATGTTTGTTAGTGCACCTGCGTTTGTGCTAGCCTGCCGCTTGGAAGGCTCTGTTGAATTTAGTCTCCAAATCCACTCCAAAGAGAGTAACCTTTGTTCCTCCGCCACTTCTGACAATCCGGTGGATCTCTCCGGTATACCTCCAGACTACCACGAGTTCACTGATGTTTTCAGCAAGAGCAAAGCATCCACACTACCTCCTCATTGCGAACACAATCTAAAGATCGATTTGGAAGATGGCACCTCTCCTCCCCTTGGCACTCTCTACTCCCTTTCCTCCACAGAGCTTGAGGCACTTCATACGTTCCTTGACAAAAACCTTGCTAATGGATTCATCTGTCCCTCTTCCTCCACTCATGCCGCTCCGGTCCTGTTTGTCTGCAAGAAGGACAGTTCACTCTGCCTCTGCATCGACTTTCGAGGACTGAACAAGATCATGAAGAAAGACTGCTACCCGCTTCTGTGCATCTCTGACCTCCTAGATGCTCTGAGCAACGCCAAGATCTACACCAAAATCGACCTCTGGCATGCATACCATCTGGTCCGCATCACTAAGGGTGATGAATGGAAAACGTCTTTCCGCACACGTTATGGCTCATATGAATGGCTGGTAATGCCCTTCAGTCTCACGAACACCCCCACTGCTTTCCAGCAGTTCATGAATACAATCTTTGCAGATCTACTCAATGTCTATGTGATCATCTACCTGGACGACATCCTGATATTCTCCACATACAAGTCCGCCCACAAGGAGCATGTCTGGGAAGTCCTCCAACGACTCCGTAAACATAATCTCTATGTGAAACCTGAGAAGTGTGAGTTCCACACTGACTCTACTGAGTACCTCAGATACTGCCTATCTCCAGCTGGACTTACCATGTCTGCTGAGAAAGTCCAAGCCATACAGGATTGGCCTGAACCTCGTAAAGTCAAGGATGTACAGTCCTTCTTAGGCTTTGCTAACTTCTACCATCAATTTATCGACAACTACTCTGCCATAGTCACTCCTTTGACCTGCCTTACCCGCAAAGCCATCTCATGGTTGTTCTCCAATGATTGTCAATCCGCATTCCAGAAACTCAAGGACACCTTCACCTCCACTCCTATCCTTACTCATTGGATGCCTGACACCCCTATGATTGTAGAAACCGACACCTCCAACTATGCTATAGCTGGAATCTTTTCTCTCTGATGTCCAGACGAGGAAATCTGGCCTGTCACCTACTACTCTAGGACACTGTCAGCTCCTGAGCTCAATTATAACACCCATGATAAGGAGTTACTCACCATTCACGAGTCTTTCAAGGCTTGGCGACACTATCTTGAAGGTTCTGCACTTCCAGTCGACCTCGTCACCGACCACAAGAACCTCAAATACTTCACTATGACCAAGCTCCTGACTCACCAGCAAGCCCAGTGGTCAGAGTTCCTCTCCGGATTCAATATGGTCATCTGCTTTTGCCCTGGTTGCCTTGGCGCAAAACCTGATTCTCTCACTAGACGCTGGGACGTCTACCCCAAAGAGTGTGATAAGGACTACATTCGCATCAATCTGCACAACTTCTGACCAGTATTCACCCAGGAGCAACTCGCTGCATC
Organism: Porphyrellus cyaneotinctus; assembly: GCA_038091315.1. Taxonomy (NCBI): domain Eukaryota; kingdom Fungi; phylum Basidiomycota; class Agaricomycetes; order Boletales; family Boletaceae; genus Porphyrellus; species Porphyrellus cyaneotinctus. The sequence goes on along the minus strand of JBBPOF010000058.1, from coordinate 13,263 downwards.
CCTCCGAGCCACTTACTTAGCAGCTCCAGTCCTCCAGGCCAGCTCCGTCTTTGATGTTGAAAACCTCCACAATGACATTCTCTCTGCTCTCCCCTCAGATCCAGTGGCCTCTGTACATATGTCCACCCCTCCAACACCTGACTCTCGTTGGTCTATCGATGCTGAAGGCTTCCTACATCTGGATAATCACATCTACATGCCTGATGCTGATGATCTTCAACTTCGTGTCCTCCAGTTTAAGCATGATCATCCACTTTCTAGACATTTCAGACAAAACCGTACTTTGGAGCTTATCCACCATGAATATACTTGGCCAGGAATCAGGACATTCATTAAGGAATACATGTCCTCCTGTACCTCCTGCGCGCGTGCTAAAGTTCCTAGACATAAACCATACAGTCTGCTAAAACAACTCCCAATCCCCGAACACCTGTGGAACTCTATCTCATGGACTTCATCGAACAGCTTCCGGCCTCCTCCAGTTACTCCACCATCCTCATCGTCATCAACTGTCTCTCCAAGCAATGTATATTCATTCTGATGACAGACACTATAACTTCACCAGAGTTAGCTAAGTTGTTTTTGATGAACATCTTTTTGAAGCACAGCATTCCCTCCCACATCACCTCCAATCGAGGTTCTGAGTTCGTGTTGCACTTCTTTAGATCATTAGGAAAGGCCCTCGACATCCGGTTACACTTTACCTCTGGATATCATCCGGAAGGTGATGGCCAAACAGAGCATATGAATCAGATGCTAGAACAATACCTGTGCATCTATTGCAACTACCAACAGGATAACTGGTCTGGACTTCTGCCTCTTGCAGAGTTTGCATACAACAATGCTCCTAGTGCCACCACTGGTATTTCTCCGTTCTTCGCGAACAAGGGCTACCATCCAAATATCTCCATACTCCCAGAACATGACCTCACTTCTGCTCATGCGCTCGAATACTCAGTCAACCTCGATTCTCTACACCAATTCCTATGTGAGGAAATGGACCACGCCCAAAAATGTTACCAAGGACCTGCAGATGCCAAGCAAGCTCCGGCTCTAGACTTCCAACCTGGAGATCAGGTGTTTGTCAAGGCTAAGTACTTTAGGTCGACTAGGCCATCCAAGAAACTATCAGAAAAGAACTTAGGGCCTTACGAAATCATCGCTAAAGCTGGTACCCATTCCTTCATGATCCATCTTCCCGATTCCATGAAATCCGTACATCTGGTATTTCACATCTCACAGCTAGAACCTTCAGTACCCAACATCATACCAAACCATGTACAACCTCCACCACCTCCGGTCAAAGTCAACGGAGAACCAGAGTTTGAGATCTCCAAGATCCTTGACTCGAAAATCGATCGAAGGCACAAGAATTGCAAATTGCTCTATCTCATATGTTGGTTAGGATATGAGGGTACTGATGAAGAAACTTCGTGGTTACTAGCTGCTGAACTAGATCACACATTGGAATTAGTCATGGATTACCATCTCCAGTATCCGGACAAACCTGGACCTCACAATTAGGTGACAAGGAACATTTCATATAAATGACTATTAAATGCGGGGCGACAAACGAGATGAGTATACTACTCTACCATCTCTGCTTCAACTTCTGTGTCACTCTCAGTCTCCTCTGTTTCCTCTGTTTCCTCTGTTTCCTTCACTTCCTTCCCCGTTTCCTCCATCTCGTCTGTCTCCTCCACCATCTCCATGATGATTTGTTTCATTGCTTCTTCCCCTATGTCTGTGTCATCTGACACACTCGCATCATCCTCCAATCCACCCCACACGTTCCACACCTGCTCCTCCTTAGTGTACGCCATCATTGTCATCAGATGATTATGGCGGGCAATGCAGCAGTTCATCATCTGCATCTCATCCCACATCTCCATAAGCACCTTTGTGATGCTGCGACCCACCTCCACCAACTCCGCCATTCCGTTGTTGTTCCAACTTGTACCTGCCTCCTCCAACCACTGCTTCTTCGGTGGTGGCGCGACTTCTTCAATGTCATCATCACCTCACTTCCTGTGCCGGATGGGCTTTTCTTCTCCCGGTTGCTCACACTGTGCCTTGACCACGTAACATCCCTTGCAGGATGTCACCTTTGGTTCTTCTTGTGGCTCGCACATGAGATTGTTCTTGATGCACTGGACACAGTCCGGTGCTGCCCGCCCTTTACCTTTGTTGGCATGTTGTTACGCCACTACCTCCGCAGCCTGTTCCAACATCAGTTCCAGTCATTCTTGAACAGTGGTCACTCACCCATTTCTTGGCTGCCTCTTCAGCCTCCTTGTGTCATTTTTTATCTTCAGCCGCCTTGCGCCGTCTTTCCTCCTCGGCCGCCTGCCTCACTCACTTCTCCTCCACCTTCTTTCATGCTTCCTCCTCCGCCTTCTTCCACATCTCCTCCATCTTCTTCCATGTCTTCTCCACCTTCCGCTGCTCCTCCACCCCCTTCCTCACCATCACTCGTCAATGTCGCTTCTTCACCTTGGCATCCCAGACGTTGTTGTTGTCATTCGCATCTTCTGCAAGGCGTGCGTCAGACCAATTCTTGATGTTGGTAATGTCAGACATGGTTAAGGAAGAAATTAAGGAGAAAGCCCAGATTTATACTGTGTTGCTAAACGATTCAGACTCCGATGCTTCAAACTCCATATGTCCACAATCCAGACACCAAAGCAAACCCCCACTCTTGTCACATCATCACTCTATGGCCTTCAGGGTTTCAGGCCTAAGAAGGGGATACTATCATATCCCAGATTTTTGTTAAGTCCAACTCCAGACTTCTGAATTGACTCCGACCCTATTCTGACCTTTTCTCCTTTCTCACTTTCTGGACTTGTTCTCTGCTTTCCTCCAATGTTCACTCTGTTCCTATTATTCATTTCGTATGACATTCATCATTGCTAACAAACTTCAAATCTGTGTCTTGCTTAGTAGCACAGCTCCGGGAATACTTACCTCCATCACAGCGTGGGGATATTTACTTCTGACCTCTGTGTAGTTAGTCATTCAGACCTGAGTCCTCTGTATATAATCCTCCATACTTTGTCTTTAGTATCTCAGTTCAAATATCAACTTAATCACTTCCTTCAAGTCACCCTCGACCCTTACTCTTGTTCTCCTCTGAAATACGAGGTTCTTAGGGAACTGGCAAGGGTGCGACATATAAGTCCTACGCTGATGACCTCATCCCTCCATCTACCTCCAACCTTCCATTGTACCTCCAGTACACCTCTGACCCCAACCTTTGACCCTTTGTGCTTGCACACCTCCAGACTTCATCAGACTTGTCTGGAAGAACCAGATCTAACAGGGACGTACATTGAGACAAGGCTACACAAGAGCTCTATTGTGCTCTGTGGGGTTACACTGCATGTAAAAGAAGGATTCATCACAGGGGTTGTCTGGTCCGACCTAGAGTTCCCTCTGAGATCAGATCACCCAGTGGGTGTGACGAGGTATATGCACTTTGAATGGGAGTCGATACATGGACTTGGCAAAACATCATCTTGGCTCATCGACAACACTCATCAGCAATGCATGTGGCTGTCCACCAGAGCTTGACAAGAGCAGTAAGAAGTTGAATTTATCAGTGTAGAGGTAGCTGAGCAGGGAATGCCAGCTAAATTCAACACTGAGCCATCAGACAAAAGAAAAACTGCCAATGATGATGCATGTTTGGAATGCCGTATCTTTAACAAGAACATGGCGGCTACCTGAGATGCATGGAAGCCTGGTTCTCCAGTGCTTTTTTTTTTTGTTGCTGTCACCAGCAGGATCTTGAATTGTGGTTCGTTGCTGACTACATACGGATCCAGTGGCAATCTTGTTCCTGGAAATGGAGATGCTTCTTCTTGCAGCTGTTGCTCCGAGCTCATGACAAACATATGGAAGTTCACCGAACCATCATCGGCCATGGAGGTCAGGTTAGTCAATTTCCCATCTCACTGAAGATAACGATGGCAGGATGCACATGTTGTCATCGTCTTTGGACTTGGATGAAGTTGCTGCAGTCCTCTAGGTTGCTCAGGCTATCGCTCTCATAACCATATTCATTAGTCCCAACATTGCTCAGAACACCGTCATCATCCATAAGGTCAACCAACGATGGGTCCAAAGTAGATACATCTGTGCTCAACACTACAAGTATGGTACTCACATGAGTAAACATTGACATGCATGGCCTGCCTTACTCACGATCAAGATGTTGGCACAAAGGATGTGTAGCTTGAGAATGTGATTTGCTGTGTAAGACCTTTCCGAGTGACCAAAAGTTGTCCTTTGGTGTAGACGTGGTGGGGGTGGGGTTCCATCTGAACCCCAGGATGTCGCTCAGCCAGACAGAAGAGAAAACATATGTTTGGAACACAAGGAGGACGTGACAACTCCCCAAAGATCTGAGACATGGCTGTTACTTCCATGCATTGAAGCAACATTATTCACAGTCCCCTCAGTCTATCTTCATGAATCTATGTCGAAGTCAGGTTGGAATGACAATGCAATATACTGTACTATGATCTGGCAATTAGCACATTGTTAGGAAAGGGCAGATAATAATTACATTGAGCATCCAGCTTGTAGATATCGTCCATGCTGTCATGAACAACAGGCTTAGAACATGACCCAATCAATATTAAAAATGCTGAATCCATGGTAGTATACCAAGTATGGTTCTGCATGCCATGGAACACTCACTATGACGTTGCTCGAGTCATGTCCCAGAATAGTCCCTACCCATGTTTCAGATGTGTATGAGCAAATGTGGAGTGTGAAGTCTAACAGGTTGATGATCCGTCATCAAGGTGCATATGTCTCTCTTACTTGGTGGCAGGTCAATAAAACTAGGTGACTATAGACATGTGATAGAATTACTTAAGCACACACAAGAAGCTATCCCATTTCAACTAGGCCCTCCCTTGATCCTCATCTCCCTTGTAAGCTCATCTTGATGACTTTGCCCACAATCTCATTAGTTCTGTTTGAAAGATATTTGGATGGGATTTTGATCGACTCACCCCTGTGATCCAGTTACAACTATGGAAAGCCCTGTATATGGCAGGCCATACTGAAGTGGAAGAATCACTGATGACCATGGTCGAAACCCTGGGCAAGGAAGCACTGACAAATGTCATGACCACAGACTGGGATCTTAGTAGATTTTGCTACAATCTATCTGGATTGAGTTTATTTCAATTAGATTTTGTCCGAAAGTGTATCATGACATCTGAAAGTATTGGTGATGCAGCGGTCAAGGCTAATGACTCTAAGCAAGTGATCGTACAGTACTCTTCTGCATTATCCCTGAATCCTTCACAGCCAGCAGGTTTATTTGTGAAGCGAAGCAATTCCTGAGCGATGCTAGAGCAGTGGAAGGAGGCATTGAAGGATGCATATGACATAAGCCAATATCCCTCCCATTGTCTGACGATCCTTAATTCAATGGACGCAGGCCATCGAAGTGGCCCCTGTGAGTCTGTGGAGATATGAGAGAAAGCATGCAGCATTTCACGCTTTGCGGAAATATAATAAAGCATTGGAGGCATTTACCCACATGTATACCCTTATCGTAGGGTCACTTGATCAAGATGTCCATCGTAAGCATCACCTTAGTGGGATAAAGATAATATCTTGACTTGATCACACAGAACTAAGCGACAAATATATTTCACCTACGTGATCTGAGATGGCCATCAACAACATTGTTTGTGAAGTTTTCAAGACGTGTCCACTCATGCTCATTGACATCAAGAGTGGTTGCCTATGCGATGGACAGGAAAGATGGCATGTATTCAAATCAAAAACACAGTTTAAAGAGCTAGCTTCCTCCATTACTAAACGATTGGATAATGAATGTATTCAGGGGGTGGTGGAAGAATACTTCCAATACATGATGCTGTTGCATGTATGGCAAGGGAAGGAACCTTCATTCCAGGATGTCAATCTAGCTGGCTCGGTCTGGGAGTTGAATTCATCACTGCCTTTGAACAAGAAACTGTGGACATTCTGCGAGGTGGTTCATGCAGATGGGTATCAGTGGGCATGGAGTGATACCTGCTGTATCAACAAGACGATCAGCACAGTGTTGAGCCAATCACTCACAATGATGTATAAGTGGTATGAAGCATCAGCAGCCACATACATTTACCTTGTGGATATACCTTCTCCATCGGCCCTTGGTGATCTGCTATGGAGTATTTGGATGACACAGGCCTGGACATCACAGGAGCTCCTTGCAGCGCAAGTCATCTGATTCTACACTAGTGATTGGAAACCATATCTCGATGATACACGGCATAACCACAAGGACTCGCCAGAGATTATGCAGGAACTCGCCGATGCCATTGGCATTTCCCATGAGACCATTGCCGCTTTCAATCCGGATGTTCTCAGCATTGTTATGACTGCCTCGGGTAGAGACAGAAGTAGACTTTCGAGGAGCAGCGCAAAGCGTCGATGGTTTGCGTGGGACGAGGTCAAAGGTTCAATGGGCAAGCCTAACAACCATAGACTTGATCGAAGATTCAAGGAATGTCCACTCGGAGAGGAGCGACGGAAGAGTGGGCAAGCGCTACTATTCAAGGTAGGGGAAAGTAGGTCAAGCTTAGGGAAATATATGAGGTTGGGGTGGCGACTATATACTGGAATGAAAGGGTTAAGGGCAGGCATAGAAGTCAGATGACTAATCATAGAAGAATGCAATGGAATCAGATGGAAGGGAGCGATGATGAAGCAAGTGGAGTAATATGTAATGGGGGTGAGTCATCGCAGAGGAAAGGAGATAAGTCCATGAAAGGGCTTAGCTAAGTCAAGGAAAAGAAAAGAAAAGAAAAGAAAAGAAAAGAAAAGAAAAGGGCATATCGTAACATTACCCCCTGTTTATGGTGAGTGTCCCATCACTCATCAGTCAAAAATAAAACTCCCGTCCAATGGGTTCACTGGTCAGGTTCGACATGGCTTCGTCGTCATAGTCATTGTAAGAGTTAGATTCCTCGAGGGAAAAGCTGGGGGAAGGAGTATGAGTCGTGAGGGAGGACTCGGTTGACAAGGATGATGGTGTGGGTAGAGGAACGGGGGAATAACCCAGGGAGGATATAGGGCCAGGGAAGGTGGACCATCCGGGTTCTGCGACCACAGAGGAGAGGTCATTCTCAACTGGGGGAGTGGGGTTGGTAGCCAGAGTAGATCCTAAAGACAACTGGGAAGAGATGGAGGAAGAAGCCGAAGTAGACAGGGGTCGGGTGCGAGTGTGAGGGCGGCTAGGGCATTGGTTCTGATAGTGGCCTGGGGCCCATCAGTGGCATCTGGGGCATTCATAAAGATGACAGTCTCGTTTCATGTGACTCAAGCGGTGGCAGAGGTGACAAGTGTCACCATAGCAAGGATGAGACATAGGAAGGATAGGATCGTCTTGTGTTTGCATGAGGTCTGCGATAGTGTGGGTCCGGAGGGGAGGAGAAGGACCAGGAGTCTGGCGTCTCGCTTGGATAAGGTGGATGGACCCGGAAGAGGAGGAACTATGGGTCGAGGTGTGAGAGGATGGTCTAGGGACAGGAGGAGATACAGGGAGCAGAGTGGGGACACGAGAGGGGACAGTGGTATAGTTAGGATCAGTGTGAAGGGTGGAGTCAATGTCAATGGATAAATCAAGCATTCCTAACTGAATGAGAGCAGAAAGGAGAAGGAAGATGAGTTTGTCCACATTGATATGTGCAAGACGATTGGCAGCAGAGAGATGAGCATCGGTGGGGTGGTTGTTAGGTGTATGGGAGTACTGGACAAACCAGCGCAAGGAGATGGTGCGGTTGAATGCCCGAAGGAGGAAGTCCAATGGAGAGTGGAGGTCAAGATGTCATTCGGTGATGAGGGATAAGCGGGAGTCAGTGAGAAGCAGTTCCATGATGTCCAGGTTGTCAGGTATGTGTTCAATGGTATGGCAAGTGGCGGGAGGGTGAGTGATAGAGGGGATGCGCGATTGAATGGCCATGATGGGAGTGGAGGACTAGTGAGGGAGAATGTTTTCTACTGTAAGTGCGGGCACTGCGGAGAAAGGTCTTGGGGTGTGCCCACTTATAAGCATTGAGGAGAGTCTTGGCATGGTCCAAATCGGACTCAGGAACCCATGAGTCTTCTTCGGCTGTGTATCCTTTCCATCGGATCAAGAAGGAGTGGTGTTTAGATGTTCCACGGTGGTGTAGGATCTTTTCTATTTTGAATTCTTCTTCTCCATTAATGAGGTCAGGTGGGGGTTTCAGATGGTTCGGGCTGTGAACAGAGTTTTTGCGATAGGGGGATAAGAGAGAAGCATGGAACATGGGGTGAATTTTCCACATTTGTGGGAGTCGGAGTCTATAGGATAAGGGGGATAGAACATCTGTGATGGTGAAGGGGCCTTCTCTTTTGGGTGCGAACTTTGGAGATGAAAGATTGTGTTTCAGGTTACGGGCTTCTAGCCAGACCTTTTCTCCTTTCTGGAAGGGTTTGAACTTAGAGCGGACGTGGGAAGCCATCATTTGGCGGGCGAGTTCGTGGGCTGCTAGGGCTTCGTCTCTGGCTGTGGAGAGGGCTTTGAGTCGAGTTTCCACAGCGGGAACGGAGGATTCAGAGAGGATGGAAGGTAGGGCACAGGGTTCATATCCAAGCATGAGGTAAAAAGGGGTTTTGCCGGTGACAGAGTGGGGGCAGTGATTGTGCATGAATTCTGCGTGGGTGATGGAGGCGGCCCAAGAAGTGGTGTGAGATCCACAGTAAATCCGCAGGTACATTTCAATTTCCTGGTTTACTCATTCAGTCTCACTGTCAGATTGAGGGTGGTATGCAGTGGAGAGGGAAAGGTCATAGTTTAGGAGTCGTCCGAGTTCTCTAGCGAAGGAGGAAGCGAATTGGGGTCCTCGGTCGGAAATGACTTTGTCATATAGTCTGAACTGTTTATAGACTTTATGGAAGAAAAGAGAGGTGACACCTTTGGTGGTGATGGTTTTCTTGGTAGGGTAGAGAATTACCCCCTTAGTAAGGCTGTGGTCCACCACGACCAAAAGGGAATCAAACCCAGAAGATTCTGGGAGATCAGTGATCAGGTTGCAAGAGATCTGTTGAAAGGGGCGAGAGGCAATGGATTTGATCAGAGAGAGAGGGGGGCATGTGGGGTGCGTGTTAACTTTGTTGGCTTGGCAAACAGCGCAGCCTTCAACATATTGGCGGACAAATTGGGGAAGACCAGGCCACCAGTACTCCACAGAGATGAGCTGGTGGGTTTTCATGAAGCTGGGATGGCTGGCGGTTTTGTGATCATGGCAACGACGGAGGATATCTCATCGGAGGTTATCAGAGGGCGGTACGTAGATGCGATCCTGGTACGTCAGGACGCCATCTTGGAGTTGCCAGTCAGCAAGGTGAGAGCGGAAGGGAGGAGGGATGTCCTCGTTGATGGCTTGGAGGGCAGTGATGAGGAAAGGGTCATCCTTAGAGTACTGCTGGATGTGGTTGTGCATGGCAGCATCAATGACATGGACAAAAAGGGAAGGGGTAGCAGTGTGGTTCCCTCATTGTCTAAGTCTGATGTCAGGAGGTGGTTGGGTTGATGGGATAGGGCATCAGGGCCAGAGAGGAGGGATCTGGGAACATGAATCATCTCTAGGTCAAAGTCTGCAAGGTCTAGGAGCCAGCGGGCTTGACGGCGGTTGAGGTTTTGGGGTTGTCAGAAGTATGTGAGATTCTTGTGGTCTGTGAAGGTTTGGACAGGGAAGGAGGATCCATGGAGATAGTGCCTCCAGGATTTGAGGGCACGGAGGATGGCGAGAAGTTCTCTGTCGTAGATATCATAGTTCCGTTCTGCCAGGGAGAAGGACTGAGAGAGGTAGGAACAGGGATGCCATTCACCGTTGGTATCTGCTTGGAGGAGAATCTCTCCAGAGGAAAACTTGGAGGCATCAGTAGTGATGGCGAAAGGGGCATTAGGGTCGGGGAGACGGAGGATGGGTTTGCTAAGGAAGAGTTCTTTTAGGGTGTCAAATGCCTTTTGACAGGATGTAGACCAGTTCCATTGTTGGTTTTGTTTCGTAAGGTCTATGAGGGGGTGGGCAACAGTAGAATAGTTTGCAATGAATCTTTGGTAGAAGTTGGCAAATCCAAGGAAGGATTGGACTTGTTTTACTGAGGTGGGGACAGGCCAGGCGGCGATGCCATCAAGTTTGACGGGGTCCATTTTGAGGGTGCCTGGTTTGACGATCATCCCGAGGTATTTGACTTCTGTGGAGGCGAACTTGCACTTTTCTAGGTGTAAGTGGAGATCAAGTTCTTTCATGCATTCCAGGACGCGTTTGGTACATTCGGTGTGAGTGGCTTCGTCAGGGGATGCGATGAGGAGGTCGTCCATGTAAATCACGAGCCATCCTTTGGCAATCATGTCACAGAAAGAGTTGTTCATGAACCGTTGGAAGGTGGTGGGGGAGTTGGTCTCATTCCGAAGAACATGACCATCGGTTCAAAGAGTCCCTTATGAGTAAGGAATGTGCCTTTCCATTGGTGACTGTCTTTGATGTGGACGTTATTGTAGCCCCATCGAACGTCGAATTTGGTGAAGACCTTGGCATCTTTGAGCTTGTCGATGAGATCGCCAATGAGGGGGAGAGGATATGCATCATGGATGGTTTCTTGGTTTAGTTGTCGGTAGTTCTGGCAAGGGCAGAGTTTCCCATCTTTCTTCTTTACAAAGAAGAAGGGGGTGGCTTGTGGGGATTTGGAGGGGCGGATCTTTCCGCTGGCAAGGTTTTCTTCTAGAAACTTCTCAGTGGCTTCTCTTTCTTCTGGAGAAAGGGGGTAGAGTTTTCCTATCTTCAGCTTATAAGACTCTTTGAGGTTTATCTTGTGGTTGTAAGGTCTCGATGGAGGTAGTTGCCCAGGGCCTGGTTCTTTGAATACGGATGCAAATTGAGTGTATTTGGATGGGAGAGTGGGTTTGGGTTTAGCGGCCTCTGCGGCCATGGCAAGTTCAGTGGCGTGGGTGAGTTTTGCTATCATAAAGGCAGGGATAATGTGGCCATCGCATTTTACGAAGCGGTTGATGGATTTGGATCCAACATGAATGACACAGTGAAGGGTGTAGTTCTGAGTGGCCTGATGGTTAAACCGTTCTTCTGTTTCGGCGTCAAGGTATTCATAGAGATGGGAATCCACCTCAGGGGTAACATGGACATGTTTTGGAGGAGGGGATGGTCTGACAAATTTCTTTTCATATCCTTCATTATCGGATGCATACATTGTGTACAAGGTCTGGGATTCGTCAATGGATTCAGAGAGGGAAAGGGTTCGTCGAGACCAATCAATGACTGGGTTGGCTTTGCGAAGCCACGGGAGGCCTAGAATGATATTTTCTTTGCCACAGTTCATGACATAGAAGGTGACTTTCTGAGCGATGCCTTCTATGTCCAAGAAGAGGTTGGTGGTAAAGAGGATTCGACCAGCTTTGTTATCAGTCTGGTCGATGTTTCGGATGACGATGGGTTCCGGGAGATGGGTGGTAGGCAATTTGTTCTTTCAAACGTATGCCCAGTCAATGCAGGAAATCTCAGTGCCACTGTTGATCAGGGTGTGGGTGTTGACAGCTTTCAGAGTATACGTGGGAACGATGAGCTATACAGGGATTCAGATTGCTTTAGAGTTGGATTTTACAAGTACAGGCAAACATGTATACAAGGGAGGGGAAGACTGTGTCAGGGGGTCTTCCCATTTTAAAAATCTGAGGAAGTAAAGGTGACTCGGCGGATGGTGACTTCTTCATCATCATCATCAATTTCGATGAGTTTGGGGACTTCTTCTTCCTTCTTCTCTACCTTCTGGACCGTCTTCTTGGTCGAGGAGGTAGTGGAGGGACCAGGGCAAGCAGGGGACATATGTCCTTTCTGGCAACAACGGAAGCATCGGCCTTCATCATGGCAGCATTTATGTTCTTCAGGGGTGAGTTTAGAGATCTGGACAGCATCAATGTCCATGGTGTTGGGGTCTTTGGTGGGCAAGGAGTTGTTCTGGATGAAGGGGCGGAAGGTTCGCCCAAAGCCTTTGTTTCAACCAGTGATTTCATCAGCACGGTCAGACTGTGTTTGGTACTTCTCAGCTTTGGTGTACCATTCAGTGATTTTTGTGGGGGTGGAGTCAGCAGTCATGATTCGTCTCATGATCCAGGAGGGGAGTCCAGCAGCGTAGTAGCTGATCAGGACTTTTTTGGCGGTGATGCCAGCGATGGCGACTTTGTTTCTAAATTGGGTGTTGTATTCAGTGAGGGAGGGTTCCCAGATTTCCTTGTTTCCCTTGGTCTTTTTGACCATGCAGGTGGTGGAGAGCCAATAGATGGCTTTGCTGACGATGTTGTGATGTTCAAAGGCGAGTTTAAACTGTGCTTCGAAGTTGGTCCATGTTCCGAGTGAGGGAGGTATGGCGGTGAGGCATTGGGTTCGGAATGTGGTGACCCAGGTTTGGGCGGCTCCTTTGGTCATGTACGAGAGAGCAAAACCGACTTTCTTGGCATCAGTGTTATATACAGTGTCATTGATGAGGAGGTAAATGGCCACCGTGTTGAGCCACAGGATAGCCTTCTCATAGTCACCATCAAAGGCTTCGGGTGCACCAAGGCATAGTTCAGTGAGTTTCATTTGTTGAGAGGAGCATAACCCAAAGGGTACTAACCTTGTGGTGGTGAAGCGGTAACTCTTAGATCGTTGTGGTATGGGTTCAAGAGAGTTATTCAAATTCAGACTCAGACGAGTCTTATATACTACAGGAAAGTATTATGTAAGCTACCATGAATGTACGCTACATTTCAACACTCCCCCTCGCTTAGTTTACCATAGTAGACTGTAAGCGGCAGTGTGAATTTGTGATAGAAAAGAAAAAACATCCACACAACCAATAATCAGTGGCGAGTATTCTATCTAAAAACTAATCCAAGTTGGGAATGAAACTTCTCAAACAAGACACACCTGAGGTTCTTTATGAACATATCCGCAGGATTGTCAGTTCCTGGGATATTGTATAGTTTGACCTGTTTCCACATCATCACAGTGTCACATATGAAGTGATACCGGATGGGGATGTGCTTGGATCTCTTCTCAGTCACTGGGTTTTGTGCTATAAAAAGCGAACCCTGATTGTCACCACAGATAGGGAGAGGGCCCAAGTGGTAACCTAACTCTTCCATCATCTGTTTGATCCAAATGACCTGGCGAGAACAATCGCTCAGTGCCATATACTCGGCTTCTGTGG